>RJWJ010009732.1:0-49073 GCA_004363605.1 Indri indri | reverse complement strand
AGGGAGAGGGTCACCCCGCTGGGGTGGGGTGGGGACGGGGGCTGTCTTCCACTTCTCCTTTCTTCCTCACTGGTGGCTGAGAGAAAGTGACAACAGGAGCCACCACCCTGGACCCAGGGATGGAATTCACATGATGCAGGTGGAGAGCTCATCCTGGACCACTCAGTCCCCTTTGGGTGATTATGTGTGAGAGAAAAAAACTTCTATTTTATACAAAAAAGGTGTGAGGACTGTTCTAGAATGAAAGAAACATACCGATCTATTGCAATACAAGAACCTTGGCTGGATCCTTGTTTAAAAAACAAACCCATGAAGGAAGCTCTGGGCAACAGTGAGGAAAATGTGAGTGTGGCCCAGGTCTCCGGTGACATTAGGGAATGACTAAGTGGCCAGTTCACCTAATTTTCTAAAGAGTCAGAATGATACCATGATGACCAACTAGGGTCTTTATTCTTAGGAAACACATGCTGAGGCGTTCGGGGATGAAGTTTCATCATGTCTATAACTTTCACGGACTCAGTTCAGTCAAGGAAAACTCTTCCTGCTTTTCTGCATGTTTGAAAGTTTGTATATCAAAAGTTAGGAAAGGGAAAGGTGGGGGTGGGGGGAGAAAGGAAAGAACCCGCCCAGAAAATCAGATGAGAAGTGCCCTTGGCTGTATCAGTAGAAGGCTAAATACACTTTTTGGGAAAGCATCTGAAATTTAGGCCCCAGATCGCCAGAGATTAAGGCAAACTAACCCGAGTTCACGCTCAGAGATCATCAAACACGTAAGGAAACAAACTACTGACAGTGACAGTCGACAATAAAATCAAACGATAGATTTAGGTCCTCAAGGACTGCAGACATTGCATTCATCAGATACAGAGTATAAACGGATGGTGAATAGCATTCTTAAGGAACTAAAGATGTAGATACAAAAGTGAGCAAGCAACAGAAACCACAGCAAAAAGATCGCAGGGGCAGCCAGAAGAGAAAGACGTGTTACCTACCCAACAACAACAGGTGGACTGAGAACAGACATCTCAAAGAGCAACCAAGAAAAGTGGGAAAAAGGGGATTATAATTTTTATTTTTTTTAGGTTGACTGAAAGTTGTTTTTATTTCTATTATTACTATTTTTTATTTTAGCATATTACCAGGGCATAAATGTTTAGGTTATGTATATTGCGTTTGCCCAACCCGAGTCCAAGCTTCAAGTGTGTCCATCCCCTAGATGGTGCTCACCAGATCCATTAGGTGTGAATATACCTATCCCCTCCTCTCTCCTCCCACCTGCCCAACACCTGATGAATGTTATTACTATATGTGCACTTAAGCGTTGATCAGTTAATACCCATTTGATGGTGAGTACATGTGGTGCTTGTTTTTCCATTCTTGTGATACTTCACTTAGTAGAATGGGCTCCAGCTCTATCCAGGATGATACAAGAGGTGCTAGATCACCATTGTTTTTTGTGGTTGAGTAGAACTCCATGGTATACCACATTTTATTAATCTACTCATGTATTGATGGGCACTTGGGTTGTTTCCACATCTTTGCAATTTTCAATTGTGCTGCTATAAACATTCTAGTGCAGATGTCTTTTTTATAGAACGTCTTGTTTTCCTTTGGGTAGATGTCTAGTAGTGGGATTGCTGAATCGAACGGTATTTCCATTTTCAGATCTTTGAGATATCTCCATATTACTTTCCACAGAGGTTGCACTAGTTTGCAGTCCCAGCAGCAGTGTTTGAGTGTTCCTATCTCTCTGCATCCACGCCAACATTTATTGTTTTGGGACTTTTTCATAAAAGCCATTCTCATTGGGGATAAGTGATATCTCATTGTGGTTTTGATTTGCATTTCCCTGATGATTAGACATGTCGAGTATTTTTTGATATTTTTTGGCCATTAGTCTGTCTTCTTTTGAAAAGTCTCTGTTCATATCCTTTGCCCACTTTTTGATAGAGTTGTTTGATTTTTTTCTTGCTGATTTTCCTGAATTCTGTATAGATTCTAGTTATCAACCCTTTATCAGATGTGTAACATGTGAAAATTCTCTCCCATTCTGCAGGTTGTCTGTTTGCTCTCGTGATAGTTTCCTTGGCTATGCAGAAGCTCTTTGATTTGATCAGGTCCCATTTATTTATTTTTGTTGTTGCTGTGATTGCCTTTGGGGTCTTCTTCATAAATTCTTTGACTAGGCCAATGTCTTTGAGAGTTTTTCCAATATTTTCTTCTAAAATTCTTATAGTTTCATGCCTAGGGTTTAAGTCTGTTATCCACCATGAGTTGGTTTTTCTGAGAGGCGAGAGGTTCAGTCTTCTACACATGGCTGTCCAATTTTCCCAGCACCATTTATTGAATAAGGATTCTTTCCCCCAGTGTATGTTTTTGTCTGCTTTGTCAAAGATTAAATAGCTATACGAGGATGGTTTTAAATCTGGGTTCTCAGTTCTGTTCCATTGGTCTATGTCTCCATTCTGGTGCCAATACCATGGTTTTTTAGTTACTAGAGCCTTGTAGTATAGCTTGAGGTGTGGTACATTGATGCCTTCCAATTTGTTCTTTTTGCTTAAGGTTGTTTTTGCTATATGGGGTCTTCTCTGGTTCCATATGAAGCATAGAATTATTTTTTCTAGATCTGTGGAAAATGATGTTGGTATTTTAATAGGGATTGCATTGAATCTGTAGATCACTTTGGGTGGTATAGGCATTTTAACAATGTTGATTCTGCCAACCCATGAGCATACATCCTCTGCTATTTCCTTCCTCAGTGTTTCATGGTTCTCCCTGTAGAGGTCTTTTACCTCCTTAGTTAAATATATTCCTAGGTATTTTATTATCTTTGTTGCTATTGTGAAGGGTATGGAGTCTTTGACTTGGTTCTCAGTTTGACTGTCGTTGGCATGTAAGAATGCTACCAATTTCTGTACATTGATTTTGTAACCTGAGATTTTGCTGAATTGGTTTATCAATTCCAATAATCTCATAGCAGAATCTTTGGGGTCTTCTAGATATAAGATCATATTGTCAGCAAAGAGTAATTGTTTGACCTCTTCTGCCCCCATTTGGATGCCCTTGATTTCCTCCTCTTGTCTGATTGCTCTGGCTAAGACTTCCAGCACTATGTTGAATAGAAGTGGTGATAGAAGGCAACCTTGTCTGATTCCAGTTCTAAGCGGAAATGCTTTCAATTTTTTCCCATTCAGTGTGATGTTGGCTGTGGGTTTGTTATATATGGCTTGTATCATTTTTAGGTAAGTCCCATCTATGCCTGTTTTGTTAAGTGTTCTTATCATAAAAGGGTCGTGAATTTTGTGGAATGCTTTTTTCTGTGTCTATTGAGAGGATCCTATGGTCTTTGTTTTTGCTTCTATTTATGTGGTGAATTACATTTATAGATTTGCATATGTTGGACCATCCCTGCATCCCTGGGATGAAGCCCACTTGGTCATGATGGATTATTTTTTTTGATGAACTCAGTTTGCTAGGATTTTATTGAGAATTTTTGCATCTATATTCATAAGGGATGTTGGTCTGTAGTTTTCTTTTTTGTTGCATACTTTCCTGGTTGTGGCATCAGGGTGATGCTGGCTTCATAAAACGTACTGGGGAGGATGCCTTCCTTCAGTATGCTGAGGAATAATTTCTGCAGTATAGGCACCAGTTCTTTGTAGATGTGATAAAATTCAGGTGTGAAATCATCTGGTCTGGGACTTTTCTTTTTAGGAAAGTGTTTTATTGCTGCTTCAATTTTGGTACTTGGTATTGGTCTGTTCAGGAATTCCATTTCTTCCTGATTGAGCCTAGGAAGACTGTGTGTTTCTAAGACTTTGTCTATTTCCTCCACATTTTAAAGTTTATGTGCATATAGGTTTTAATAGTATTCATAAATGATATTTTGTATTTCTGTGGCATCAGTTGTAATTTCTCCTTTTTCATTCCTGATTGAGCTTATTAGAGTCCTTTCTTTTCTGCTTCTCTTTAATATAGCCAGAGGCATGTCAATTTTGTTTATTTTTTCAAAGAACCAGTTTTTTGTTTTATTAATCTTCTGTATAGTTTTTTATTATCAATTTTATTTAGTTCTGCTCTGATCTTGGTTATTTCTTTTCTTCTGCTGGGTTTGGGGTCAGTTTGCTCTTCCTTATACAATTCTTCGAGATGATTCATTAGATTGTTTATTTGTAATCATCCTGTCTTTTGGATGTAGGCATTTATGGATATAAATTTTCCTCTCAGGACTGCTTTAGCTGTGTCCCACAGATTTTGATAACTTGCATCTCCTTTATCATTTGGTTCAAGGAATCTTTTGATTTCCACCTTAATTTCCTCCTTAATGCGATAATCATTCAGCAGAAAGTTGTTTAGTTTCCATGACTTTGTGTAGAGATGAGAGTTTCTATTGGAGTTGACTTCTATTTTTATTCTGTGGTCTGAGAGGATGCATGGTATAACTTCTGTTTTTTTAAATCTGTTGAGACATGCTTTGTGGCCTAGGATATGGTCAGTCTTAGAGAATGTCCCACGAGCTAATGAGAAAAATGTATATTCAGTGGTTTTGGGGTAGAATGTTCCGTAAATGTCAGTCAGGCCCATTTGTTCTAGCGTTCTATTTAGGTCCATTGTTTGTTTGTGTATTTTCTGTTTGAAGGATCTGTCCTGTTCTGTCAGAGGGGTGTTGAAGTCTCTGGCTATTGCAGTGTTGCTGTTTATCATTTTGTTTAGATCAAGTAGGATTTGCTTTATGAATCTGGGTACACCTGTGTTAGGTGCATAAATATTTAGAATTATTATATATTCTTCTTGACTTGCATCCTTCACCATTTTATGGTGACCATCTTTGTCTTTCATTACTTTTGTTGGTTTGAAGACTAAGTTATCTGAAATCAGAACGGCTATGCCGGCTTTTTTTTTTTTTTTTTTTTTTGGCTTCCATTTGCATGCAATATTGTTTTCCATCCCTTCACCTTGAGTCTGAATGCATCCTTGTGGATTAGATATGAGATACTACAAGCCAGCAGATACTTGGCTTGTGTATGTTTATACATTTGGCCAGCCTATGTCTCTTTAGTGGGCAGTTCAAGCCATTCACATTTTTAAGAGAATTGATAAGTGGGAAGATTTCCATTCATCCTGTTGAGTTGAACTTCGCTGTTTTGTTTTCTCTCTTGAACTATTGTTGTATCTGGCCTTTGACCTCTAGCTTTTGGTTGATTTTACATTGGTGAGTGTTTATGGTGCTGATCCATGTGTAACATTGTTCTGAGTACTTCCAGGAGGGCAGGTCTTGTCTTGATGAATTCTCTCAGTCTTTGCTTGTCTGAGAAGGTCTTTATTTCTCCTTCATATACAAAACTTAGTTTTGCAGGGTACAAGATTCTAGGCTGGGCATTATTCTGTTTGAGAAGAGTGAGAATGGGGCCCCAGTCTCTTCTGGCTTATACAGTCTCCGTTGAGAAGTCTGCAGTTAGTCTGATGGGTTTTCCTTTGTAGGTCACCTGCTTTTTTTTTGCCTTATGGCTCGTAGGAGGGCCTAAATGCAGTAAAGGGGCATGCAAATTGACCTCCCTATCAGTAGGTGGTGCTTTCTGGGAGGAGCAGGCTGCAGTGTTGTTTTGGGGTTCAGTGACCAGCTCTTGTTCCTCTGGAGAGGCACTATAGTGTGTCAGGTGGTGGGTGGGGCCCTAGGACTTCCAGGTTTGTCCTTATTCTCCACCTCATTGGGGGCAGGTGGGCAAGTGAGGCTGGGTGGGGCTGGATTGGGTGATCCTGCCCTCAAGATCCACAAATACTGTTAGCAGGATCAAAGGTCTGTTCTCTGCTTCTGGGGAAAGCTGCCAGGGAGGGGTTCAAATGGCCCCACTCAGCCAAAAATTCTGGGTTGGGGTGGGGCTGTCTGAGACCTGCATTCTGGAGCAGGCCTCACTCCTTTCCACCTTCCCCTATTCCTCAGTTTCTTCCAGGGCCTCTGGCAGAAGGTAGGACCTCAAACCAATGGATCACCCCTGACTGTGATGTGAGCTCAGAGGTTCCTTGCCCAGGATCACAGCCTGAGCTGGGAGCGAGGCCCTCCCATGGGAGGAGGGTTGCTCCTCGAGTCAGCTGCAGCTAGGACCCACTCTGATCTGCCCCTCAAGGCACACACACATCAGTAGACTAGTTCACAAATATCCCTTCTGTACCCCCTGGGCAATGTGATCGAGATCTGGGTGTATGGGATCTGGCCTGCAGGCCTGTCTTCTGGCCCTGGAAATGAATCCCTGACCCTGCCAGGGAGAAGAGTGTTGGTCCCAAGTCACCCATGGGGTGCCTAAGCTGGATCAATGTCTCTCCACCTCAGGATTTGTCCTGCTCTGCTGGAGTAAACAGGCAAGCAACACCTGGGAGGGCCAGCAGGTAGGGATCTCACAGTGCAAGTACCCCTCAGTCTGTTGCAGGACCTCAAAAGAAAAGGTCCTGTTCTCTGCAAATGCCTCTGGGTGATAGCTAAGTTGTCTCTCTCAGCAGCTGTGGGGAGAGGAGGGGAAGGGGAAGATGAAGCAATATGGTGCCTGCCAATCAGCTCAGGTCTGTAGGAAGGAGGTGTCCCGAGGGAGCTGGGAGCCTGGTGCCCTGTCCACAAGAGGCTCACCACTCACTGGGCATAGCTGTCTCTGGGCTGGTGTTAGCAGGTCTCTCCAGCAGCTCAGGAGCCCACCAATAGTCTGAGATGAAAGGAGGGGAATTTTAACCACTCCGCCTACCGTTGTCACTGGTCTCCAAGCCTCTTGGGGTTTAGACCCTGGCAATGCCTTTCTCCTTCCAGTTCTGTCACGCAACTTCTTCCCGTGGCGTCTCCTGTAGTTTCAGGCACCCTTCCTTCTGACCCTCATCTTATCTATGTTTATCTGCCTGGGGTTTTTTTTGGCTTTTTTTTTTTTTTCCACTTTCATCTAAAATGCATCTTTCTTGCAGAGACAGTCTGGCCGGTGGTTTTTCTTGTCTGCCATCTTGCCTCCCCTCTCTGAAAGTTGGATTATAATTTTTAAAAGGGCTGAGAAAACAATAATTCTCAATCTAGAATCGTGCAATTTGCAGAATAAACTTTGTGAAAGATCACAAAGACATTTCCAGAAATTCAAAGACCAAGAGAATTGCACCAAAATAACTGCAATAATAAAACTTCTTTCTAAAGAAGTGCTCCAGGAGGAAAATAAAATGAATCCAGTGTTAGGGTGGGGACCTCATGAGGAACTCACAACTTGTGTGAGGAACTCACTCACACAGAGTTTAGGATAGAATGAAGTACAAAGTTTATTTATTTTCCTGAGAAAGAGAGAGAGAAGAGACCATGGCACTGAAGAAAAGGCAGACAGTAGTACTGGGCAGCTGAGGGAAAGTTGCTCAGAGTTTTAAAGGGTAAAAATGGCTTTTTTTTCCTCTGCTTCAGCAGACTGATAACGGAAGTGGCAGTAAAGCTGTGGCAGGGGTCCTTTATTTTTCTCTGTGAGGCTGTCTTCATCTGAGTCCTTGGAATCTGTGTTTTTGGCAGGAACTGAGGGAGTTTGAGTGGGGAGCAGAGCTCACACTCTTGCTGTCCATTTAGGGCCATGCAAGGAGATGACACCTAAACTCTTAGAACAAGTTAGGCCACAGGTGTTTTAATTAAACAAAGGGTAGCTGTGTTGGGAGTTTTTTTCTTCAAAGGGGCAATTATGTGCTGTGAGTTTATTTCTCTTACTTTCAGTTAGATAGTTTATTTTCCTCTGTTAGATAGATGATTATTATAGGAAGACCATCTTTCACCCGGAAAAATGATCTGCATCATAGATGGTGGATTAAATCATCATATGATGAATTAAAAGACAATTATTGAGGCTAAAAACAAAATTAAGCAATATGTTATTTACAAGAGCTCTAAAGGTAGTAGCACAGAAAGGTCACAAGTCAAGAAACAGGAAAGCAATGTAAACACTGGGCAAAGAATGCCGTCTGGCAATGTTAACATCAGGCAAGATAAACTTTAATCTAAAAAGGTGTTATTAAGGATAAAGAGGGTCACAACATAATGACCAAAACTGCAATTCATCAGGAGGAGATAATAATTCTGAACTTGCATACAAAAACTAGATTCCAAACAAATATATTAAGAATTGGTAGAACTACTAAGAGAAATTGACAAACATCATCAGAGTGGTTGATTTCAATCCACCTCTCTCAATTAGTGGATGAAGTTAATAAAAAGTTAGTGAAAATAAGAGACTTCAACCCTGTTAACAAACTTGTTTTATTTATTATGCATGTAGAGCTGTGTTGTTCACAATTACAGATACTCATTTTCCTAGGCACATATGCAAGATTTACGAAGATTCAATATTAAGTCACAAAGCAGATCTCAAAAATCTAAAAGATTTTCAGGCACAGATTAGCTGTCCACCCACAGTAAAATTAAAATATATGTAACTTAATAAATGTTGCTAAAATGTTTCCATATGTTTATAATTTAAAAATACATTTCTACAACAAATAAATAATGACTCAAATAAAATAATAACAGAAAGATTTTAAACACTGAGCAATAAAAAATACCAAATCACAAACCTTAGGAGATGCAATGGATCTACCAATTGATCCAGCAATCCCATTACTGGGCATCTACCCAAAAGAACAAAAGACATTCTATAAAAACGACACCTGCACTTGAATGTTTATAGCAGCACAATCCACAATTGCAGAGATGTGGAAACAACCCAAGTGCCCATCAATACACGAGTGGATTAATAACATGTGGTATATGTATACCATGGAGTACTATTCAGCTATAGGAAACAATGGTGATATAACACTTCCTGTATTTTCCTGGATAGAGCTGGAACCCATTCTACTAAGTGAAGTATCCCAAGAATGGAAAAATAAGCACCACATGTACTCACCACCAAATTGGTTTCACTGATCAACACCTAAGTGCACATACAGGAATAACATTTATCGGGCATCGGGCAGATGGTGGGGGAGGGGATGGGTATATACAAACATAATGAGTGCGATGAGCACCATCTGGGGGATGGACACGCTTGAAGATCTGACTGGGGGGCGGGGGCAAGGGCAATGTAACCTAAACATTTATACCCCCATAATATGCAGAAATAATAAAAGAGATGCAATGGAAACAGTATTTAATAGGAAATTTAAAGCCTCAAATACTTAAATAGGGAGAATAAAGGCTGAAAATAAAAAAGCTAAGAATCCAACTCAAGTGGTTAGATAAAGAACTGTAGAGTAACTCAAAGTCACATGAGAACTGTGTTAGAAAAGAAGTCTAAAATTAATTAAATAGAAAACAAATATGCAATATTTGGAGCTTTATTGGGATATAGTTGTCAAATAAAAATTGTACATATTTCAATTGTACACTGTGATGTCTTGATATGCATACACATTGTGAAATGATTGCCACAATCCAGCTAATTAATGTATCCATCACATCACATAGATACCATTTATGTGGGTGTGGTGAGAACACTTGCAATCTACTCTCCTAGCAAATTTCAAGTACACAGCACATTATTATTGACTGTAGTCACCATAATGTACATTAAATCCTCAGAACTTATTCCTCCTGCATAACTGAAACTTTGTACCCTTTGACCAACATTGTCCCATCCCATCCCCATCCCCTGTCAACCACCATTCTACTCTCTGCTTCTGTTAAGTTCAACATTTTTGGATTCTATATATAAGTGAGATCATTCAGTATTTGTCTTTCAGTACTTGGCTTATTTCACTCAAAATGGTGTTCTCCATGTTCATCCATGTTGTTGCAAATGGAAGAATTTCCTTCTTTTTTAAAGCTGAATAGTATTCCATTGCATATATATACCATATTTTCTTTATCTATTCACCTGTCCATGGGCAGTTAGGTTGAGTCCAAATCTTGGCTATTGTGGATAAATGCTACAATCAACATGGTGTACAGAGATCTCTTTGACATATTGATTTCATTTCCTTCGGATAAATACACAGAGTTGGAATCGCTTAGTCATTTGGTAATTCTGTTTTTAATTTCTTAGGGAACATCTATACTGTTTTCCATAATGGCTGTACCAATTTTTATTCCTATCAGCATCATACAAGTGTTCCCTTTTCTCCACATCTTCACCAACACTTATCTTTTGACTTTTTCATAATACCCATCCTAACAATCATGAGGTGATATCTCATTATGGTTTTGATTTGCATTTCCATGATGATTAGTGATGTTGAGCATCTCTTCATATACCTCTTGGTCATTTGTATGTCTTCTTTTGAGAAATTCCTGTTCAGGTCCTTTGCTCATTTGTAATCAGTTTGTTTTTCTTTTAATTTAGCTGTTGGGTTGCATGAGTTCCTTATATATTTTGGATAACGAACTCTTGTTGGACATATAGTTTGCACATATTTTCTCCCATCCACTGGGTTGTTTTGCTTTTGTTGATTGTTTCCTTTGCTGTCCAGAAGCCTTTTAGTTTTATGTAATCCCATTGTTTATTTTGACTTTTATTGCTGGTGCTTTTGGTGTCAAATCCAAAACAATAATTGCTAAGACTAAAGTCAAGGAGTTTTTGCCCTGTGTTTTCTTCTAGTAGTTTTACAGTTTCAGGTGTTCTGTTTAAGTCGTTAATCCATTTTGAGTTAACTTTTGGTGTATGGTATAAGATAAGGCTTCGGTTTCATTCCTTTGTTTGTGGATATCCAGTTTTTTTGGCACCATTTATTAGAGAGATTGTCCTTTCTCCATTGTATATTGGCTCTTGTGTCAAAAATTTTTGACTATATATTCACAGATTTATTATGTCTCTCTATTCTGTTCCATTGGTTGATATGTCTTGTTTTATGCTAGTACCATGCTGTTTTCATTACTATAGCTTTGTAGTATACTTTGAAGTCATGTAATATAATGTCTCCAACTTGGTTCTTTTTGTTCAAAATTGCTTTGGCTATTCAGGGTCTTTTTTGGTTCCATACAAATTTTAGGATTTAAAATTTGTTCCCATTGGGGAATTTTGGTAGGGATTACATTGAATCTGTAGATCGCTTTGGGTCGTATGAACATTTTAGCAATATTAATTATTCTGATGCATGAACATGAGCTATCTTTTCATTTATTCATGTCTTCTTTAGTTTCTTTCATTGATGTCCTATAGTTTTCAGAGTGCAGAAATTTCGCCTACTTGGTTAAATTTATTTCTAAGTATGTTATTGTCTTTGAAGTTATTATACATGGCATTGTTTTCCTGATTTCTTTTTCTGATAGGTCATTGTCAGTGTACAGAAACACTACCTATTTTTGTATGTTGACTTAGTATCCTGCAACTTTATTGAATTTTTTTGTTAGCTATAACAGTTTTTTGGTGGGATTTTCTATGTATAAAATTGTGTATGTATGCATTATATATAGTTATGTCTGCAAATGGCTATAACTTCACTTCTTTCTTTTCAATTTGGATGTTTCTTTTTCTTGAGTAATTGCTCTGGGTAGGACTTCTAGTACTGTACTATGTTAAACAGAAGTAGCAATAGTAGGTTGTTTTGTTCCTGATCTTAGAAATCTTTCAGCTTTTTAATATTGAGTATGATGCTAGCTGTGGGCTTCTCATATATGGCATTTATTATGTGGTATACATCCTTTCTATACCTAATTTGTTGCGAGTTTTTATCATGAAAGAATGTTGAATTTTGTCACTTTTCTGCATGTATTGAGATGACCATTTAGTGATTCTAAGATGTGTATGTAAGGGCAGAGTCCTAAAGATTAGATAAGACAGTCCTGAGGAAGAATAAGGTGAAGTAACAAATTGAACAATGGAACAAAATAACCTAGAAATAAACCCACATGTATATGGAAAATTGATATGTGGCAAAAGTAGCATTATTAATTTTGGGTAAAATGATGTTTAATAAATAATGTTAGGAAATATAAAATTGGATTTTCTTTATACTGCACACAAAACACCAGTCATCGTAAAATAAAGACTCAAATGTGAAAGGTGATGCTCTAACCCTTTTAAAAGAAAATAGAGGAGAAGCTCTTTTTGACTTTGAGGCAGGGAAGGATTGCTTCAACAAGATACCAAAATCAGGATAATCACTGAATAAATTTGATGACATTACAATCAATAATTTCTGCTCATCAAAGACACCATAAAAATAAAAAGAAAAGCCATAAGCCAGGAAAAGATACATGCCACTTACATAGCTGAGACTGGGTCAGAGTTCAACTTATATAAAAAATTCTTTTAAATCATTAAGATGAAGAATAATCCCTGTTTTCTAAAGGAGGAAAAGACAAGGACAAACACTTTAAGGGAGAGGAAACATGGTTGGCAAATAAACATATGTGAAAAGACTCTCCATCTCATTAGTGGTAACAAACATACGAATGGAGATTACAATGGAAACCATTCTATGTTCATGAGATTGGCAAATACACAAGTGTTGAAGAGGAGACATAGGTAGAAGTGGGAAAGTAAATTGGTCCAATATTTTTTGGGAAACGACTTTACATTATTTTGTAAATTTAAATATTTGCATGCCGTATTACCTATGCAGGCTCTCCCAGGTTTTAAAACCCTAGATAAGGCCTTGCAATTGTACGCTGAAAGGCAAGGACTTAAAAGTTCATAGTGACATTGTCTGTAATACAGAACATTGGAAACAACCCAAAAATCTAATCACAGAAGAAAGAAACGTTAATTTACTGCATAAGGACACAGTGGAATATTATAAAGCAATAAAAGTCAATACAACATAGTTATATGCAACAGTACGGATGACTCAGAAAAAAGATGACACTATTTTTATAAAACTTAGAAATAAGCAAATTGAAACTATATATTATTTAAGGATGCACACACATTTTAAAAAAATTTTTCTGCAGGATCAGGAACCTAATAAACATACAATTCAGTATGGCAATGGCTTCTGCTTTAGAAGCAGGATGTTGGATTGGGGAAATACAACAACATTGGGAATAATTCTGTTCTTGAGTTGGGGCATTAGTTCAGAACTTTTTTCCTTGTAATGTTTTTATGCTCATGCTTGCTTTGTATCGATCAATGTTATGTAATGAAAACATTAAAAAATGGAGCTACAATATGCTTCTTTGACGGAAAGTTCCCCAGCATGACAGCATTTGCTCCCCAGATATGGAGTGCCCAGGCCCACACTCCCTGCTATGTTCTGGGGGCGGTGAATGTGGGACCGAGGCAGGACCTGGGTCTTGCCACTTACGAGGCTCCTTGGGTGGTTCTGAGGACACTCAGCAGAGCCTCTGGAAGGTCACCAATAACAGGCTGGGCTGGGACTGGGTGAGAGGATCTGCGATGTCAGACCCCAGGATTCTGTGATGTTGATTCAAAACCTGGAAAAATCCATCTTCTTAGAGAACTGACAGGTTGGCATGACCCTATTTTTACAGACGAGAAAAACTGAGCTGTAGAGAAGTTTAAGCTGTCATTCACAGATCCAACCTGTTCACTGCTAGCTCCATGCTTTTTCTGTGAAGGTCTCAAGAGAGAGCCTTAAACTATTTCTGTATATGTGTATGTATGTATTATATATGTGTGTACTAATTATGTGTGGATGTATGTGTATATATACAAACATGTGTGCATTGTATGTATATTATGTGTGCAGTATATATGTGTGTGTTATGTATGTGCATCTATGCATGCATGTATATGATGTATGTGTGTGTATATGTGTATGTATTATCTATGTGTGCATTTGCTGAATTATATAACCAGGAATATTATTCCAAATTCTTTGCTATAAGTCAGTGCTTCTAAAACTTGAGCTTGCATCAGAATCACCTCAAGGGTTTGCAAAAACTTAGATTGCTGCCCCTAGCCCTGGAGTTTCTGTTTTTAGTTGGTCTGGAGTGGAGCCAGAAAATGTGCATTTTAAACAATTTCCCAGGAGATAGGATGCTGCTGGTCCAGGTACCCCACTGTAAGAATCCCTGCTGTATTTGTTACCAACTTTCCTCCTAAAGAGCCTGTGTCTTATCCTCACTCAGTTTACAAGATAAAAGGACTAAAATCTGATTGATTTAGTCAGGAAATCAAATTGGGAAAATATTTTTAAATTATTAAAATTTGCATTTCCCATTATCTGAGCAGGAATAGAAATTAGGTATTCTACTTGACAGACATAATCTGTTCTATATATAACTACACAATTATAGAACCCATAATTCTTCTTATTAAAATTTCCAGTGGTGTATGTGTTACTGTCATTGTAAGGTCAACTGGGATTAAACCATCCTGACCCAATCCGCACACACACAACCCCCAACAAACAGAGAACTCACAATTTATGTCATTAAATTGATTTAAAAGCTGGAGAAAGACTTTAATGTTTACCTAAATGCTTTACACAACTGAAAAGAGTCATGTTGGTGATTTAAATGAGTTTTATGTTAAAAAGCTACGTGACGAGCAGTTTCCATGGGAGAAGTGCTAGTTCTTCCTCCCTACAGTTTCCAGCTCATGTGTTTATATCGATGAAAATGTAGAGCTTCCTTGCATCAGAGTCTTAAGATTATTACTGATACAGATAGGCCCTTATCAACTAATGCTAAATGGAAAAAGCAGGTGTCAGAATTGTACATTCAACATGATTCCAAGCACATAAACACCCAGTGGACGGAAGATCTGGCTTCCTATGTACACTCCCGTTTTCTCCAGTGAGTGTAAGTGCAGCCACTGGCATTTAGGGGCCTCACCGTGCACCATGCCCTGCCATAAACATTTTATATATCTTAGCACATGCTGCCTTCACAGTGCTCCTGGAGGTAGATGCAGGTGGAGACACTGAGTCACAGAGCTGCAGGTGACTTGCGCAAGTTCCCTCAGAGTAACCGGGGACCCACATCCTTGCTGTTACTCCTGCATGGGCCTCTTTTCAATCTGGGAAACTGTAAAGAAGCGAGTATAACTCTCTGCACTGCTGGAATGTAAAAGAGGCCCCTAGGTCATTCTGCTTGTGTCTGTGCCTTGGCGCTGGAAGGACCTTTTTCAGGACACATCGCAGAGTCAGGAAAGGCCCCCTCAGCCCCTTGACCCTGGGACTGAGGATCCTTCACACCAGAACAGCACTGTGCAGGCAGTTTTCTGCCCCGAGAGACCCACACTCAGTCATTTCAGGATGGAGTAGCTTTAGCTCTGCTTTGTGAAGCTGTAAGTTGAGCTCAGAGAAACAGATGTGGCCAAGGCCACACAGGCAGTGATAGACCCGTCTTCAGATGTGGTACAGTCATTGACACGCCCACCCTCTCATGTGGGTTCTGGCTGGTTCACACAGGCATGCACACACACACATGCACACATGTGTACACACAAGCACACATGCATACGTGCATGTGCAGGCACAGGCATACATGTACACACACACATGTAAAAATAGGCACATGCAGGCACACACATCACACACATGGGCACACACATGTGGACCCAGCCACACTAAGGAGGAGGATTCTTGTGAAGCCATATCCCTCCTGATGGGCCTCTCCTCTCGAAGGCAGCCCCCACTCCTGAGACGCCCGCTCCACCACACCCTGGCAGTCCCACCAGGGCTCACATCTCTGCTGCAGTATCTACTGCCTCTGCTTTTGTTCTGCTCCCAGCTGGTATTGGGTGTCCGGGTCCCCCTGGGTTCTCAGAAGCAGGGTGTCTTGTCCCCAGTGCCCTCCTGGGCTCACATGCACCTTGTGGGGTGCACAGGAAGGGCCGCTCCCCCAGTGAAGTGGTACACTGTGCACCTTCTGCCTCACCCCCGCGAGAGGGGCCATGCAGGTCCTCATCCTCACGGCGCAGGTCCGGGCTCCACCCGAGCCCTTTCTCCAGCACCCGGAATACCATCCCTTGGCCTTGGCTCAGAATGCTTTGGGGATGGCTGGGTTTAGGGATGGCTGCTGATGAGAGTCCTGTTCCTAAGATTATGTTGTTGGCACAAACGGAGAAGTGTGTTCCTGGTGTTTCCTGGGGCAGAAAGCAGCATGAGTTGGGGGGCTCCTGGTTGAATCCACTTTCCCAGTTAGTTCCTAGTTATTGGCATGCAGCCCTTGGCGAGTCACATTGTGAGCTGGGCCTCAGTTTCTCCACCTGTAAATGGAAGGTTGCTATACTATTGTAGGATGAAAAGGAACTGCCCATGCAAGGCGCCTATCAGGGCACGTGTAGTCAGAAGCCTTGGCAAAACAGAGCCCCTCCCACCTGCTGGTGCCCTGGCTCCCGGAACACTCTCCAGGGGCTTAGGTAACTGCATTACATGTCTTTTAAATGAATTTTTCTGGTTCTAAAACAGAAAACTAACACACATTGCAGAAAATACAAAAAACATAAAAAACTAGAAGAACGTGATCAGTGATATCCCTTTTAATTTGAACTAATTTACCAGTGAGACAGACATTTCTTTATCTATTTCTTACCCTTGAAATTTCTTTTCATTTTATGTGAGGTTGTTCACTGACTTTTCATGTCTTTTGTCCATTTTTCTGTTGGTGTTTTTAAAATAAATTTCAACAGCTCTTTATGTATTTTAAGGATAGTAACATTTTGTTCGTTGTAAGTGTTGGAAATAATTTTCTGGTTTGTTATTTATCTTTTAGTTTTACTTTGTCCTTACTTTTTAAAAAAATATAATCCGCATACCATATAATAAAATTCACCATTTTAAAGTGTGTAATTCAGTGGTTTTTAGTATATTCACAAGGTTGTACAATCAACAGTAATTCCATAATATTTTCAAAACCCCCCAAAGAAGCTTGGAACCCATTAGCAGTCATTCTCCATTCTCTCCAGCCCCTGTCTCCTGGTGATCACTAATCTACTTTCTGTCTCTATGGATTTGCTTATTCTGGACATTTCCTATAAATTGAATCATATATTATGTGGCCTTTTGTGTCTGGTTTCTGTCATTTAGCTTAAAATTTTCAAAGTGCATCCAGGTTGGAGCATGTGTCAATATTCCATTATTTTTTATGCCTGAATAATATTTCATCGTACGGATAAAACATATTTTATTTATTCATCCATAAGTTTATACACATTTAGGTTATTTTCACTTTTGTCTATTGTGAGTAATGCTGCTATGAACATTTGTGTACAACTTTCTGGGTGAACTTATGCTTTCAATTCTCTTGGGCATATACCTAGGAGTGGAATTTCTGGGTCCTCTGGTAACTGTGTTTACCATTTTCAGGAATGACCGACACATTTTCAAAAGTGGACTCATCATTTCACGTTTCCACCGGCAGTGAGTGAGGGTTTCGATTTCCCATAGCCCCACCAACACTTGTCATTTTCTGTCTTTTTGAGTATAACCACACTGGTGGGTGTGAAATGGTATCTCATTGTGGCTTTTATTTGAATTTCCCTAATCACTAATAATGAGCATCTCTTCATGCTTATTGGCCATTTGTATACATTCTTTGAAAAAATGTCTATTCAAATCTTTTTTATTTGTTTTTCAATTGCTGAGTTGTAAGAGTTCTTTATATATTCTGCATTCTAGACACTTATCAGATATATGATTTGCAGATAATTTCTCCCATTCTGTGTATTTTCTTTTTACTTTCTTAACAATGTCCTTTGAGGAACAAAGGTTTTAATTTTTTTTTTTAACTTCAACAAATCAGAAGTTTACTAGGTTTGCACTTAAAAATGGACTGTCATGAGTTATTAGATTTATATTAATATATTCAATAAAATATATTGAGCAGTATATTGGTTCTGTGAAGTATGGGATTACAAGGAATGAGTCCTTGCCCTTAAGGAGCTCACAATCCAGTAAAGGATTAGGCACTACTTGTTTTAGACATATGTGCTCAATTTTTAACAATATTTAGGTCAGCATTTCCCAGTATTTTCCATGAAACACCAATCCTATTAAAAGGGCAGGTACATTTGGAACATAGAATGTACCCAGAGGAAAACACAGGAGGATATTAAAGGACCTGAGAAATCTTGTATTAAAGAACTTTAACTTTGCTTGACTTAGCATTTCCCAAAATTATGTAACTGCACAATCTTTTTTTTTTTTTTTAACCTAATACCTATAAACAAATCATGGCACACTTTGGGAAATGTTGATGGGTTTTTAATTTTGATGTAGTTCAAATTATCTATTTTTTCTTTGGTTGCTTGTGTGTTAGGTAGCATAAATAAGAAACTGTTGCCTAATTCAAGATCACAAAGATTTACACCTGTGTCTTTTTCTGAAAGCTTTTTAGTTTTAGCTCTTACATATAGGCATTTGATCTATTTTGAGTTAATTTTTGTATATGGTGGAATACTCAGAATTCATTGTTTTTCATGTGGGTATCCAGTTGTTCTAGCACCATTTGTTGAAGAGACTATTTTTCCCCATTAAAAGGAAAAGAAATAAGGGGATTGTATAAGGGGAGCAATCGCTCCAAAAGTAGAGAAGACAAGAAATGCTGGAAGATAAGCAACCGATGCAAGCCTCAGCTGAGAGTATAGTATGTGAGTGTTAAAAAGAAAAAAAAAAAAAAAGGCCTTGACGCCCTTGTTTAAATCAGTTGGCCATAGACATGTGGGTCTATTTCTGGACTCATAATTCTATCCCATTGATCCAGGTATCTACCCTTGTGAGTGCCATGCTGGTCTGATTATCATAGGTTTGTAGTAACTTTTTGAAATGTGGAAATGTAAGTCTTCCAAATTTGTTCTTCTTTTTCAAAGTTGTTAGGGCTATTTTGGTCCTTGTATTTCCATATAAATTTTCAGATAAGTTTGTCGATTTTCTTCATTGGAATTTTGCTAGGGATTACATTGAATCTGTAGATAATTTGGAAAGTATTGTCATTTTAACAATATTATGACTTCTAATTCATGAACACAGAATGCCTTCCCATTTACGTAAACTGATTTTTTGTGTATTGATCTTGTATCCCATAAACTTGCTCAACTTGTCATTAGTTCTATTAGATTTTTTATGTGTCTGTGGATTCCTTCCTTAAGATTTTCTATATACAAGATCATGTCATCTATAAATAGAGATAGTTTTATTTCTTTCTTTCTAATTTGGGTACCTTTTATTTCTTTTTCTTGCTCAGTTGTCCTGGATAAAACTTCCAGTACAATATTGAATAGAAGTGGTAAGAGCACACATCTTTGTTTTGATCCTGATCTTCGAGGAAAAAACATTCATTCTTTCACCATTACATATGATGTTAGCTGTGGGTTTTTCGTAGATGCCTTTTATCATATTGAGGAAGTTTCCTTCTGTTTCTAGTTTGTAGTGTTTTTATCATGAAAGTGTGCTGTGTTTGGTTAAATGCTTTTTTGTGGCTAGGAGATGATCATGTGGTTTTCACCTGTGTTCTATTAACATGGTGTATCACGTTGTTTGATTTTTATATATTGAACAATTCTTGCATTCCTGTGATAAATCCCACTTGGTCATGGTATATATTCCTTTTTATATGCTATTGAATTCAGTTTGCTGGAATTTTGCTAAGAATTTTGCACCTTCTTCATAAGGGATATTGATCTTTAGTTTTCTTTTCTTTGTCTAGTTTTGGTAACAGGGTAATACTGGCCTCATAGGATAAATGCCTCTTTTACTTCTGGAAAAGTTTGTGACATAAGTGTCTTACTGTTTCTTTAAACATTCAATAGAATTCATATGGAAGCCATCTAGTCCCAGGCTTTTCTTTGCTGGAAGTGTTTTGATTACTAATTCAATTATTTGCTACAAATTTATTTAGATTGCCCTTTTCTTCTTGAGTTAGTTTGTGCATTTCTAGGAATTTGTCCATTCAGCTTAACCAATTTGTTGGCCTACAATTGATCATAGTATTCCTTCATAATCCTTTTTATTTCTGTGAGATAGGTAGTATTTACTTTTATTCTTGATTTTGATAAATTGAGTCTTCTATTCTTGGTCAGTCTAGCTAAAATTTTGTTAGTTTCGTTGCTCCTTTCAAAGGACCAAATTTTGGTTTTAGTGATTCTCTCTAAGTTTTTCTATCTCTGTTTCATTTATTTTCATTCAAATATTATTTCTTTCCTTCTTCTTGCTTTGTGTCTACTTAGCTCTTGTTTTCTAGTTCCTTAAGGTGGAAGTTTAGGGTAATGGCTAATTTTATGTGTCAACTTGGCTAGGCCACAGTACCCAGATACTTGGTCAAATGTTTTAGATGTTTTTTGTGAAGGTATTTTTTAGATGAGATTAACACAAATCCAAAGACTTTGAGTGAAGCACATTACCTTCCATCAGGGGAGTGGGCTTCATCCAATCAGTTGAAGGCCTTACAAGGGAAAGAAAAATGACCTCCCCCATGAAGAAGGAATTCTGCTTCCAAGCTGCCTTTGGACTCCAGCTCAACATCAGCTCTTCCCTGGGTCTCCAGCCCCCTGGCCTCCCCTGCAGACTTTGGACTCGCCAGCCCCCACAATCATGTGAACCAATTGGTTAAAATAAATCTCTCTATTTGTCTCCTTTTCTCTCTGTGTATGTGCGTGCATATGTGTATACATATGTGTGTGCACATGCACATACACATCCTATTGGTTCTGTTCCCCTGGAGGATGCTGAGTGATACAGTTAGGTATTGATTTGAGATCTGTCTTTTTTTTAATGTAGGCATTTACAGGAGTAAATTTCCTTCTAAGCAATGATTTCACAACATCCCATAAGTTTTTTGTATATTGGGTTTTCATTTTTATTTATATCAGTGTATTTTGTAATTTCTCTGTGGTTTTTCTTTCCTGTGACCCACTGTTTATTTAGGATTTTTTTAAATTTACACACATTTGTGAATTTTCCAAATTTCTTTCCCAGATTGATTTCTAATTTCATTCCATTTTGGTCAGAGTATATTTTCCGACCACAATCAAATTATATTATTTGATTTCAATCCTTTAAAAATTACTGAGAATTGTTTTATGGCCTAATATACAGTCTGGCCTGGAGGACATTTCACGTGCATTTGAGAAGAATGTGAATTCTTCTGTCCTTGGGTAAAGTGTTTGTCTTTACTTCTTAAGTAGCCAAATATGCACTTTCCTTTCTAATTTCTGTTATTGTTTTTATAATTACAAATCTCTACCCATGCTGAGACTATTTAAATATTTACTTCTATTAATTCAGCTTTTAACAATGACATTTGAAATGCAGGCATATTTTCTCAGTGGGACCCCAAAGAACCTACAGATACCCCCAAGAAAAGAAGTCCACTTTGAACATCCACTAACCCAAGTCAAGGCCAGAAAAAGAAGTCAGTGTGGGAGCCACCCAATCTTCAGTCAGTTGACTGAATAGATAATTAATTTTTCTCTGTTACTGCATCTTTGTAGGTGGTAATCTGTGCCAGCTATTTTGGAAGCTGCTAGATGACACTATTAAAAATTGGTGTATAATTTATTTATTAGTTTGCTAGGGCTGCCGTAACAAAGTATCATGTTCTAGGTGGGTTAAAAACAGAAATGTATTGTCCCAGAGACTAGAAGTCTGGGATCAAGGTGCCTTCAGGTTTGGTTCCCTCTGGGGCTGGGAGGGAGAACCTGTTCCAGGCCTCTCCTGCTTCCGGTGGTCCTCTGGCTGTGACAGTGCCACCCCAGTCTTCACATGCCGTTTCCCTGTGCGCCCCTGCATCCAGATTTTCCCTTTTAACACAGATACCAGACATATTGGACTAGGGGCCCATCCTAATTAAGTATAGCTAGTAAAGTGTAACTTAACCAATTACATCTGCAATAACCCTAATTCCAAATAAGGTCACATTATGAGGACTTCAACATGTGAATTTGGGAGGGTCACAATTTAGCCCATAACAGCTTAAATACTTTAGGAAAATGTACAGATCCTAAGAATATGAGTTGATTATTTTTTGCTAATATATAAGCCCATGCAACCACCACTCAAATCAAGATGGTGAACATTCTCAGCACCCCAGATGGCTCCTTCATACCCCTCCAGTTAGTTCTTTCCCAAAAATAACTGCTATTTTAGAAAGACTTTATTTTAAAACCAAAGATCTATTTTTGCTTTCTGATATCTGTTTGAAACTATCTCACTGGGGCCCCTGCTACCCGCAGTGGTCTGGCCTTTTCTAAGCAAAAGGTCCACTCCCAAGTCTGGCTAAAGCCAGAGGAGACATCTGCTAATGGTTTTGAGTCTTCCCTGCTGGCACTGAGGCACTGTTAAAGTATCAGCCTTCATCTGGTGAATGTCTAGGTTAATAGAAAAGCCAAATTAACTTACGTAGTGCTCCAGGGCAAATGCTTCCTGTTACGTTTCCCCCTGCACGTCCCGGCCTGCGCCATGCTGCAAAATGATGGACAGTCCATCTGCAGCCATCATCCGCCATGCCCCTTCTGATGACACTTCCAGGAATCTGGTAATAGGGCCATTTCCAGAATGCGAGAGAACCTACTCCTGTTCATCCTGGAGACTTACATACTGGACAGGCACTATCACTTTTATTGCCTTTTGTTGTTGTTTTCTGTTCATTCTTGAATTTTATAGATCTTCATAGCTAGGTCATCTGAAACATAGAACAAAATTCAGCAGCTGCAGTGGCAAGTTCCTCTAAATCTCCTGTTGCCACTTCTGCCAGAGTCCTCTGTGCCCCACTGACATGTCTAAAGACGCTTCCTCTGGTTATCTCAAACGCTCCTCAAACTGCAAAATTTAAATCCCCTTGCTTCCCCTTAAAATCATACTGCTTTGTCATTTTTTGTTTTGTTTTGTTTTGGTCTTAATTTGGTAAATCGCTCCTCCACCTACTCAAGTCACTCAAGAAAAAATCCTGGAATTGTGCTATTTGATTCTTTTTTCCTAAATCTCATCATATACTTAACTAAACAACCCCACGCATATGACCTCTGGGAGCCTCCCCTCCCTGCTGCCTGGGGCTGCTGTCAGCTGTCTGCTGAGAGGGCACCAGCATTGGGCTGTTCCCTGTCTGTAGTCTCTCCCCTCTAATATCCGTGCCACACTGTCATCAACTTGAATTTTCTAAAATGGAAATATGAGCATGTTGCTTTTATGCTTAACATGGTCCAGAGCCTCCTTATAATCCCTGAGTATAGACTACAGTGGACACTCGTGCTCAGGTTCCACCTGCCTTTTCAGCCTGATTTCCCGCCCCCTACTCCTCACCCAAGCAAGCCTCATCTCACAAACTCCCACCCTAGGGAGTCCTACCTGGAGGCCCCTTCCCCTGGATAAGTGGGCCCATTCTTTGGGCCCAGGCCATAGACACCCAAACTCTGCTCCCAGCGGAGCTTCAACTCAGTGGCCAAGAGTGGGGGCCTTGGGGCTATGCTGCCTTGTTTAAGACCCCTCCTATCCTAGTAGCCAAATGATGCTGAGCAAGTCGATTAACCTCTCTGGGCCTTGACTGCTTGTCTTAGTCCATTTTGTGCTGCTACAACAGAATGCCTGAAACTGGGTAACTGATAAAGAACAGAGATTTATTTCTCACAACTCTGGAGGCTGGGGAGTCCAAGAAGAATGGGCCACAACTAGTGAGCACCTTCCTGCTGCGTCACAATGTAGCAGAAGGAATCACATGGTAAGAGAGAACAAAAGATTGAACTCGGGGCCTCAAGCCCTTTTATAATCAGCGTTAATCCATTTAAGTGTGGAGCCCTCCTGACCTAACACCTTCCAGTAGGCCTCATCCCCGAACACTGCTGCATTGGGAATTTCAATTCATGCTTTTTGGGGGACACATTTAAACCAAAGCACAGCTTCATCCTTAAAATGGGGATCATAATAGCTTACTTAAAAGGGCTGTTATGAGGAATGATGTTTTCCTATTGGTTGCTTAGAACAGCACCGGCAAATGGTCAGTGCTCAGTAGATAGTAGCTGTCAATACTCCCTGTTACGTCTTTCTATTAAATTGTTAAACACAATGGAGCATTCTTCATTTAAATATCTGAATCTCCCGTGAGGCTGTGAGTTCCCCAAGAACAAGAGCTGTTTCTACTATCCCTCTGCGCTCAGGTCAAGCTCAGCGCCTGGTGCACAGTCAACAAGAAGAATTTATTCCATTATTCACCTAAGACAGCCAGGTGGGCTGTTTTTCTTGCTTCGTATCCTGTGTGTTGTGGATAAGAATGAAATTATGTGCATATGTACATGTCTGGCCTGGCCCATCTTTCCTCAGGACGCAGCCTTGGAGGTAACTGTGCAATTTGCTTCTGTACCGAATAATGCTTGAATCAGTTGGCTCCATGGGCTCTTGGGCCCCTAGCTGTACCAGGGAATCAGGTGAAGGCATTTGGGGTTCAGGAATTGCTGCTTTGAATCAGCGATCCACAAACTGCAGTCTTGATCTTTGTCTGAACCTCCTCCAGGTTGTAACTACAGAAGAGAACTCTGCTTATTGATTGGGAAGCCTGGCCCTGGCCCTATTCTGACATTCGAGCTCCAAGACCCTGCTGGGGCTGTCATTTAGACCGTGGGCCCCTCAGCTCCCTCAGCTGAAAAGCATGGTGGTAATCAAACCCGCCTCACTGATGCAGGGCATTGCAGGGCTTTGTAAACATTACATAAATACAGTACCGTGTTAGAATCCTTGCTTAAAACAATGGAGAAAACACTGAAGACAGAGGTGGGGAAGCTTTTCATGTTAGAAGGCCTCGTTAATTTAGCTGTAATCAAATAAGGCCACATTGAAGAAACTTCAATTAAATAGACTTAAAAATGTACATTATTTTGTAAAAATCTACTACTATGTACTTAATAATTTCAAAAAATGAAAACTATTTGTTAATTTTAAAGTTAGCTAACCTTTTAATGACATTGTTGTGTTTGCTTTTTGCTGGAAAATATTTGAATATTTGGTTGCAGCATGGAGGTCTTCAGTTTCAGTTGATCCTCTAGATGGGTATCAGTCATTTGTAACCTTCAGAGTGTCTTGATTTGGGTTAGGTAGGAGAATGTAGATTCACAGCAATAAGTGGTTGAAAAGCAAGAAAGCGTTTTTTGGGCTTGTTGCCAAAGGCATGGGTATTCTACTGCATTTTTCCATATTCCTATTGGATCTTTCTTAGCATCAAACAGTGACTTTCAAATGTCATCTACTGAGAGCTCAATCAATTCTATCTGCAGTTCTTTAGGTGCCTTGGTTAGGCTGAAATGCTAATTTGAGTGTGATGTCATGATTCTCAAAGTCAGTGAACCTTTCATTGTATTCTCCAATTAATAGGTCTATAAGAACTGTATATTCTTAAAATGATTTGCATACGTCATCCTGCTCATCAATGACCTTTGCACCTTCCATGACAGGAAAACGTGAAGGGTTTATTGCACAGATTTTTTTTTAAAAAGTACTAACAGACGCAGATGCTCTCGTAGTAAAGTAAATCTCATTATGACCCGAATGAAATGTAAAACCTATGCCAAGTCAGTAGTATCAGTCAACTCATCCAGAGGGATTGAATAATATATATTTTCCTTTTAAAATATCACATGAAGTTTTTCTGTTAAGTTGAAGTCTAATACATGCTGCTGATCAGTTATGGTTCTCCTTGAAAGACGTGGTTGTTTACACTTTGAAATGCTATCAGGCTGTAAGCATCCTACAACTTTGATGATACATTCTTTCCCAATTTCCACATCACTGAATGCCTTCCCTTTTTTCCTGAATATATAAACTACTTTATACGTTGCTTATTTCCAGGTCTTATTGCTGCTTGAAAGAATTGTCTTTGCTTTTGTTTTTCATCTTCTAATTTCTACAGTACAAACTTTTGCACCTCTCCCTCTAATTTAAAATATTTGTGGTTTTTATGAGTGTTATAATGCCGATGAGCATTGAATTTCCTTAATGTTGATATTGCAGCATCACAAAGCAAGAAAATCATCTTATCTTTAGCAGAAACAAGATAATATTGCAATTCCCAATCTTCATTAAAAAATCTGTTTTCTTCCTTCAGCATTCTCTTCGTCTTCTTTGACATGGTGAGCTGTTAAGCGGACAGAATTAAAAAATACTGTTGAGCTCTGCAACTATTCACAAATTCAACTTCAGATAGAAACACAGTGCACCATTGTCAAAAGCTGATAACAGACTGGCGTACTGGACCCCATAAACTGCCACCAACCAGCCTCACATGGCAGCGCTACCACTGAGGCAGGGGAAGTTATTCTAGAACTAAATCATGAGTGTAGCAGCTGTCAATTTAGCCCTTATGGCTTACTCGTGTTCTAATTGTGCCAGTCAATCTGAGAGGATTATTTCATTGAAACTTATTTATTCTTTGATGTTTTAGATATGTTTGTTTTAAAAATAAATATATAAAAGACAAACAAAAATGTATTAATAAAAATGAAAGGATTTGTTCTGCAAAATTTTGATTCAGTCAAAAGGCTGCACTTAAGGACCTAGAAGGCCACATGTGGTCTTAAGGCCGCAGGTTCCCCACTCCTGACTTAAGACATAAAGCACAGCCCTGAGCTAGTCTGATCATAACATAGCCTCTGGAAGTTACAATGATAAAGGAATTTTGTCCCTAAAGCTGGCCCTCAATTTCTTTTTTTATTTTTTATTTTTATTTTTTTTTTTTGAGACAGAGTCTCACTGTGTTGCCCAGGCTAGAGTGCCGTGGCATCATCCTAGCTCACAGCAACCTCAAACTCCTAGGCTCAAGTGATCCTCTTGCCTCAGACTCCCGAGTAGCTGGGACTACAGGCATGTGCCACCATGTCTGGCTAATTTTTTTTTCTATATATTTTTAGTTGTCTGATTAATTTCTTTCTATTTTTAGTAGAGACAGGGTCTCACTCTTGCTCAGGCTGGTCTCGAACTCCTGAGCTCAAATAATCCACCCGCCTCGGCCTCCCAGAGTGCTGGGATTACAGGCGTGAGCCACCGCACCCGGCCCCCCAATTTCTTTTGAATAGAGTCTAAGTTTTCCTGGATGAGTCAGAGAAGGCCAGAAGAGTGCCATGAAGCTTTCCATGTCTCTGCATGAGCCCTGAAGGCTCCTTGTATGCTGCCGGGCAGGACCAGCCCAACAGCTCCCACAGCTGATGGGCCCCCTGGCCCCAAGGCTGCTGGACTCTGGTCCACCATGGCCAGAAGTTTTTCCCTGAACAAAATTCTTCCTCACCTGCAACAGAGCCCCACCTTCTGGGACCACCCCCAACCCCAGCCACTGGAGCTAGTTCTTCTTTAAGGAGCAAAGCAGAACAAGGTGAGTTCTCCTCTACCTGGCAGACTTTCCAGTGTTGATCTGAGACAGCTGGAGCCCAGGGAGGAGGCCCCCAGTGAGAGTGAGGAGAAGCCCCTGCATGTGTCCCGGGCCCCGCCGAGTCCACCCTCTCTCCCAGGGCCATGTGGGTCGGGCTCCTTCTCTTCTCCACCCTGGTCCTCCTTTGGTGGAAATGTTTCCTTTGGCAGTGCCCCCTTAGAGAGCACCTGATGACAAGGGCCCAGTGTGTCTACGCCACAGAGCTGAGCATGGTGTCCCCTCCTCATCCTCACCAGGAGCAGAGCCCAATATTGCCTTTGGGTTCTAGTCCTAGCCAGGCCACACAATCAGGTATGTGTGGGCTCATCCTTCTATTCAATACAAAAAATAGTGATTGTAGTGATTGTCCACATCCATCACAACTCAGAACTGACCCTCTCCTGAAGGAACTTAGAGTCTGAAGACAGAAAAGTGGGTAGCCTCTCTTTATGGGACACAGCTCAACGGAAGTTTTCAAAAAGGATTGGGCCGAGTCTGGCTTCCCCGAGGAGGTGACATTTGATTTGGATTTTGAAGAATGAGTAGTTTTCTAGGTGAAAAGAGGTATTTTAGGCAAGTGAATATGAATGTTTTGCTCAGGAAAAAAATAAGAAGTATATGATTAAGTTGAATATGGTAGAAAAATATAATCTTTGGAGTCGGGAATTACTTTTTTGAATTCTCTTTGAATTCTCAGTTAATCTGTTTGGCATTCATACTCCCAAGCTGTAGAACAAGGAAATGATACTTTTTCACAGGATGGATTTTTGAATGAATTAGTAC
This sequence comes from Indri indri, assembly GCA_004363605.1. Classification (NCBI taxonomy): domain Eukaryota; kingdom Metazoa; phylum Chordata; class Mammalia; order Primates; family Indriidae; genus Indri; species Indri indri. The sequence goes on along the minus strand of RJWJ010009732.1, from coordinate 21,070 downwards.
ATATAAAATTTTAACTGTAAATTGCTTATAAAGCCATTACCTTAATAATGTGTTATGAGACATTCTAGATTCTAGTTCTTTCCACTGCTAACACCTCTTTCTCCTTTGGAAACAGGCTTCTGACCATCAGTTGATTAATTCATTGATTTGATTCCCTATTTCCTGATTTCTCCTGTGTAAGCATTGGGGATACAAAAGTAAATGAGATTCAGTCCCTGGTCTCAGGGAGCTGCCAATCCAGCAAGGTCATAAGTGTAAACAGAGCTCACCCAGGTGAGACAGGGTGGCTTTGCACCATGAACTCCCTAGCCAATAGGCACCCTGAGCCTTGTTCTGGGGCTGGTGGGGACCCTGTGAACTGTTGAGGCCAGTGGGTCTACTTGGGACCCTGGGAGACTTTGGGACTCTGGGACAGTTGAAATCTAAAAATTGGTCTAATCAATTTTAAATTCAGTTTAGTAGTCATTATTGAGTAGATGAGAAAAGAGCATTTCATGCAAGGACCAGCAGCATTTACAGAGATATGGAGGCAGAAAATGACATTCACTTTCTCTCTCTCTCTCTCTCTCTCTCTCTCTCTCTCTCTCCCCCCCCCCCTCCCACACAAACACACACACACACACACATACACACACACACTCTTAAATGACAAGTGTGGGCTACCATGAATATAATGGAAATAACCTAGAATGCCCCACCCCTGCTTTCTAAAGCAGGATTTGGTGCATTAACTTGTCTCCCTTCTTTATCATTACCTTCGTGAGGAAGGAGGGATGCACGCTGGCCTCCCATGGCAATACAAATGCCCTCTAATTGTAATATAAGACAGGGTGATAGGCCCAAGACAGAGTTCCAGTGAATCAGTATCTGGTCTGCGTCTTAGAGCTGTGTAAGTATTGGCAGCTCACTTAGGCCAGTGCCTGGCCTTCCCACATCACTGGGTTGCTGTAAAAAGCAAATCTGTTTCAGTCAAGATTCCGTGGTTGCAAGTTACAGAAAGCAGCTCAAACTAAATTAGGTTTGAAAAGGAGAGGAGGGGAAGGGATTTTATCAGGCTTGAGGATATCTTATAGAACCCAAGAGCAAACAAGGAGCTGAGGTCCAGAAAGGAACCACCTGGCACATGGATGCCATCTGGGGGCCACCCCAATTCAGGTGGGGAGTCTGAGCAAATAGCCTATAAGTGTCTATTACATTCTACCCCGTGACTGCACTTGTGAACACTCACAAGGATACCCACAAATAACAGGACACAACCACCCCACCTCTAACTGTAAATGGGTCCACCTTTCCTAAATGAGAATCAGTCCAAGGTCACATCCAGAGACAAAGCAATATGGCCACTGCTTTGTGCCTCTCCAGGGATGAATGTCCCTCCTCTGGTTTAATTTTCACCCAGGAGAGGTATCACAATTCACCATCCTGAAACTTGTAGAATAAATGATAAAATTTTACCATTCAAGAAAAGTGTAATGGTCACAAAAATCTCTCACTCACTAAAGAAGTAAAGAGGCCATTAAATAAACCTCAATAAATTTAAAAGAATTAAAATCATGCTGTGTTCTCAGACCACAATGGAATCAAACCGGAAATCAGTAACTGGAAGACAACAGGAATCACTCCAAACATGTGGAAACTAAACAGCATACTGCTAAAGTAATCACAGATCAAAGAAATATATTACTACATGGAACTGAATGAAAACAATCAAACAAAAAAAACAATGTATCCAACTCTGTGGGCCCCAGGAAAAGCAGTGCCAAAAGGGAATTTTGTAGCACTACGTGTTCCGTTGATAAAGAGTAAAGTCTCAAGTCAATCATCTAAGCCTCAAGGAAAAGAAGAAGAAATAAACTCAAAGGAAGCAGAGAGAAGGAACTAATAAAGAAAACAAGAGAAATCAATGAAATTAAGAACCAGAAAAATAATAGAGAAAATCAATGAAACAAAAATCTGGTTGTTTGATCAGTAAAATTAACAAACCTCTAGAAAGACAGATGAAGAAAGGAAGACACAAATTACCAAAATCAGGGATGAAACAGAGGATTTCACTATAGACCCTGCAGACTTCAATGAGAAAATAATACACGCTACAAAATTCTGCATACGTTAATTTGAAAATGTAGGTGATGTGGACCTCAGAAACCACAAACTACAAGAATTCACCCAATATGAAATAGGAAATTTGGATAGTCCTATAACTATTGAGGAAATTGAGTTTGTAATGTAAAACTCCCCCTCAAAAAAGACATTTCCAAGCCCCTATAGTTTGATTGAAAATCATTTCAAATATTTAAAGAGGAATTAAAACCAATTTTACACAATTTCTTCAAGAAAATAGAAGAGGAATGATGAACTCTTTTTAATTCATTTTGTGAAGTCAGAATTACTACGATACCAAAACCAGAAAATGACAGCACCCAGCACCCTCTGCAAAAAAAAAAACCTAAACAAACCAATATTCTTTATGCATATAGAGGCAAAAATCCTTTAAAATATTATCAAACAGAATTTGTCAATGTATTTTTAAAAACATATACACCATGATCAAGTAGAATTTAATCCAGATTTCCAAAGATACTTCAATATTTTAAAAATTGATCAATATAATCACCATACTAATAGGCTAATGAAGAAAAATCACAAGATCATATAAATTAATGCAGAAAAAAGCATTTGACAACATTCAATACTCATTTCTGATAAAAAAAAAAACTAATAATAATAATAAGAGGAATAGAGGGGAACTTCCTCGAGTTTATTATGAAAAGGATCTACAAAACCCCTGCAGCTAACATTTCGCTTACTACAAAATAATGAATGCTTTTCCCCTAAGGTCACGGCCAGGGAAGTATGTCTGCTTCCATCACGTGTATTCAACAAAGTGCTGGAGGTTCTACCTAGAGCAAAAGGGTAAGAAAAGGAAATACAAGGCATGGGAATTGGAAAGGAGGAAATAAAACTATTCCTGTTTGCAGATGACATAATTGTCCGTATAAAAAATCCAAAGAATATACAAATTTTAAAAACCTGGAAATTAATAAGCGATTTCAGTAACATGACAGGACACAATATCAACACGCAAAATCAATTGTATTTCTCTACACTAGCTATAACACACGGAAACAAACTAAAAATATGATATCATTTAGAATTGCTTAGAAATGGAATACATGTGTATAAATGGAACAGAATGTGTACAGAACTTGCATGTTGAAAACTACAAAATTCTGATGAAAGGAATGAAAGAAGATCTAAATAAGTTGAGAGACACGCAGGGTTTTGTATTGGAGAATTCAATATAGTAAAGATGTTACTCCTCCCCAATCTATATACAGGTTTAATGTAATTGTATCAAAATCCTAGCAAGATGTTTTGTAGATACAGACAAGATTATTCTAAAATTTATATGGAAAGGCAAAGGAACCAGAATAGATCAAACAATTTTGATAAAGAAGAACAAAGTGTGAGGAATCACTCTTCCTGATTTTAAGACGCTGATTTATATAGCTACAGTAATGAAGATGGTGTTGTCCTGGCAGAGAGACAGACACATAGATCAATCAATGGAACAGAATAGAGAGCCCGGAAATAGATCCACTCAAGTACAGCCAACTAATTTTTGAGAAGGATGTAAGAGCAGTTCAATAGAAAGAAGATAGTATTTTCAACAAATGCTGCTAGAGTAATTGTACAACCACAGGCAAAAAAATAAACCTTGACCTAAGCCTCACAGTTTACATTCTATAAAATTAACTCAGTATAGATCATTGATTTAAATACAAAATGTAAAACTGTAAAAATTTTAGTAGAAAATCTCCAGGATCTAGGGTTTGTTGTAGAGCTCTTAAAGTTGACACGAAAACACAATCCACAACAGAAAAAAAATTTGACAAATTGAACTTAATAAAAATTAAAAACCTTAGCTCTGCAAAAGATTCTGCCCATGGATTAAAAGACAAGCTATAAACCATGAAATAAAAATTTGCAATCACACATCTGACAAAGACTAGTATTTAGACTATATAAAGAACTCTTAAAACTCAACAGCAGAAAATAGGCAAAAGTTATGAAGAGATAGGAAATCACGGAAGAGGATATTTGAAGGGCAAATAAACACATACAAAGATGTTTGCTATCTCTGGCCACTAGAGGAAATGCAAATCAAGACCACAATAAGGTGTCACTTCACACCTATCAGAATGACTAAAATAAAAAATAGCAATGATACCAAATATTGCAAGGATGCAGAGAAACTGATCTCTCATGTTGCTGGTGGGAATGTAACACAGTACTGCTGATCTGAAAAAGAGTTTTGTAATTTCTTTTAAAACTAAAAATACAGTATAACCCAGAAATCACACCCCTGGGCATTTATCCAAGAGAAATGAAAACTTAAAGTCCCCATAGAAGCCTATACGTGAATGTCAGCTTTATTTGTAATAGCCCCAAAGAGGAAACAACCAAAATGGCCTTCAACACATAAACAGTAAAGTAAACTGTGGTCCATCCTGGTCCTGGAATATTACTCAGTAGTGGAAAAAGTGAGATACTAGTAAATGACAGCTTGACAAGATCTCAGGGACACTGTGCTGAGTGAAAAAGGGTAATCCCAAATGTCACATTCTGCATTATACCGTTACAAAGTAAAAAAAAATTTTAGAAAGCCAACGCTGCACACCTTTAGAAGACAACAGTAAATTACTGGTACTTGCAATGTGTAGATAAATCTCAGAAGATTATATTGTGCAAAAGAAGCCAGGCATAAACAGCGCCTGCTGTATGCTTTCCTTCCTGAGAAGTTCAAGAACAATCACAACTAATGGGCGGTGATGTAAATCAAACAGCCGTTGCCTTGGTTTGGAGAGATGAACTGGGAAGCAGCAATAATGAGACGTAAGAAACAAAAATGTTCTGTAGCTCTTCATCTGGGTGGCACTAAAAGAGTACATAGGTAAAAGGAATCAGTAAGCTGTACATGTAAGTGTGTGTGTGTCTGTGTGTCTGTGTGCGTGTGTGTCTGTGTGTGTTATATGAAAAATAAAAACAAAGGAAAAAACCTTCTTGTCTTGTGAATTTCTAAACTGCCAGGGCTGGGCTCTCCCTGAGGGCGGCTCCTTCGTCCTGGCACCTGGGGCCTTTACCCTTGTGCATTTTCCTCTACCCTTGGTCCTGACCCCCGGCCACGGACAGGGCAGAGAATGACTTTCGTCTCTACTCCCTTCTAGAATGCCCCCTTGCTCCTAGATGATATTTCTGTGCTAACCATTTTTATTGCTATTTCCATGTCAGAAGCCTGGGCATGTTTGCTTAGAGCAGGAGATCTCAAGTGTGGTCCCAGCTTAGCAACATCTGGGAACTTCTTAGAAATGCAAATTCCAGGCCCACACCCCAGACCTCTGAATCAGCACGGCTTGGGGTGGGGGGCCCAGCACTCTGTGTTTTACAAGCCCCGCCCCCCAGGCCACCATGGCCCCCCCCCCCCCCCGAGGAGTCAGAAGGCCGCCGACCTGGAATCACTGCTGCAGGAAGCCGGCTCTGAGGTGGGTCAGCAGGGGGAAGTGCTCTGCTGTGGCCCAGGAGCTGGGGCCGGTAGCAGCTCCGAGTATTCCAGCACGTGGCCCTTCTAGCCGCCAGGGTCACCCCACTTCCAGCGATCTGCCTGAACTTCATCTGCAGGAAGGGGAGAGCAGGGAATTCGGCTGCTACCCTTTGTCAGGGCACATGTTTGCATCTAGACATGGGCAGACCTTGTTTGATGGCCTGGCTGTTCTCCTACTTCCCTTGGCTGAGCGACTCTATCCTTGAGCTGGTTTCGTCTCTGTTATACTTTACGGAAGACTGCTGGGAGGAGCCAGCAGACTCTGCTGCTGAGGTGGCACGAGTCTGTCCTTGACCACCTGCTGGTAGAGGCTGACAGCTCCTCATGCCATCAGCGAGGCGTTTGCAGGTCTCCCCACCCCTCTTAAGGCCTACAACTGCAGCCCCATCCTGAGAACGGTTTCTGTCTTAGTTAAGAATTTTTTGGAAAATTCTGAACGAAATTTGAACAAACTTAGGAGCAAAAGTCTTGAGGCCAGAGGTTATCTAGCGAGTGGGGTTTCTCAAGACACTCAGGAGGAGGCACTTTGCAGCACCCTGGGAATGAACCATAACCGGCAAGAAAAGGCAGCAGCTGGAACCAGGGAGAGTTCTTTCTCCAACCTTTAGCTGTCCTTCTCTTGGCACATGCATTTGATTCTTTTCGCTTCACAACCTGTGTCTTTCTCTGCTTCTCAGGGTCCATGAAGGGCTGAAAAGGACCACTCAGTCCAGTGTTAGGTGGACTGCAAGATCATCTCTGCGAGATCACTGCCTGGCTGCTGTAGTCTCTCCGCCCCTCTCTCTGCCCCAGCACAAACAACCAGACCGTATTTTTGGATCAGGTATCCACTCCCCACCTCCTGTTGTCCAACCAACCATGGCCAGGATTGGGCTCAGCAAGGAAAATCTCTGGGGGCCGATCTTTGAGGATCGTGAGGCAACTCTCAGGGAAGAGGGGCAGGGCAGACAGCCCACTCTCTCCGGCAGTGTTCTGCAGATGTATGCAAACGTGCATGGAGAATCTTGTGGCTCCCAAACGCAATGTTTCATCCTCGTTAGAAATGATAGAATCAATTTTCTTCACTGGATCTCTGCAATGCCTAATTCATTTTGAAAGGGAAAAGAAAATTATTTCATTTTCAGGAGCTTCAGTGTGAAGGGTAAATTAAATAATGACATGGAGCGCATCATTTGCAGCAATTCTTTTGCCTTCACCCTCTCCCAGAAACCACTTTTCTTTTCCAGTCATTAGATATTATTTCAAATTATTTTGAGGGGAAAAATGCTGCTCTAACAACTATAAACGGCTTATATTGTCGCTCTCAACCTTTTAAAAGACGTTATATTTTGCAAAAATTAAATTGCATCAGACTCAGAATCTCTGGAAACCGAGCAGGCAGACTCCTCCAATTAAGCCTCCTTCCCGCATCTGCTGCAATATTTTGCCAATAAGTCATTCCAATCCAAATATAGTTCTGATTCTCACAGCACTTTCTGTAGCAATTAAGTGTGTATTTTTTAACATCCCCATGTTGTATTTGGCATTCACTTCCCGCCGGCCTCCATTCCGAGACCACCTGCAGTCTAATTCTGGCCTCCCCTGCACTCTCTGCAGGCTCTATCACGGTTGCCTGCCTGCCCTCGCCTTGCTTTGCAAATCTACAGTGAACAAAGAAAATCAGTGGCTTCTGTTCTTTGCCACCTGGGAGATGAAGCAATAGACCCTCAGTGCCCCCTCTCAGCCAAGGAGGAGGGGAGTCTACCTCTTGCCTAGACCTCACTCCACGGCCCCACCCTAATATTCCCCTGCCTACTCCAGAAATCTGCCTGGAAAACGACACCGTGGTTAGTTATACCTGCCAGGGCTGTTCAGTGTCCTACAATCACCATCCCAGTTCATCCTCACAGCACTGCAGGAGGTATTATCACTTCCGGGCCCTGGTGCAGACTGGGCATTCCTGAAGCTGCCTCTGAGATGGGGACTTGTGTGCAGGAAGCTTGCTGGGGAGGTCACCTGGAGAGAAGGAAGGCAAGCAAGAGGGAGCAATGAACCAGCCCAGGTGCCCCAGAGCCACGCAGCCCCACAGCAAAGACCTTTGCCTCCCACAGGGAGCTAGAACCCACATGGCCCCATGGAGGCATCTCACTTGGGGTGAGGCAGCATGTCCTCACACCCCCACATCAGTCAGTCATTGGATGCAGCGCAGCGCGGGGGCCACCGCCGCCACCCAAAAGAGGTGGACAGATGGGCCGGGGGGCTGAGGTCCCACAGCAGGTGAGCGGAGAAGCAGTTTGACCCCCCGCTCCAGCCCTACACACCCCCAGTATCCCATCCCCTGCTACCTGCCCCCTCCTGTTACCCCCTTCCTGAGCCATCAGACCACGTTCCCCACGCTGCGGATGCACCTGTACCTCCCTTTCTCCCTGTCCCATCACAACTCCTTGCCAAATCCTAGTGGGGTACAGAAGTCCCAGCCTCCCATGGCCCTCACCTCCTGGTCTGCTGTCCTGGCCTTCCTTGCATGCTCAGCAACACTCCTCTAGACTAAGCAAATCACCAGCACTGCTTTGCATCTCTCCCTGCCTGCTGCCCCATAGCATCTACACGGAACTGCAGCTCAAAGCACAGATTAAGCACAGATCAGGCTTCTTCCCAGAAAAATCCGGGGCCTCCCACTACCTAGACCCATGAGCAAAACCCAGCTCCCTAGTCTGCTGTCCAGCTTTATCTGTCACTGTTCCTGAGCCCTGAGCACCGCCCAGGTGGACCACCCACTGTTCTCAGACACATCCACCCCACAACCCCGTCTTCAAAGCCCCTGCCCCAAAGGAGTGCTTAGTATCCACCCGCTGCCTCTTCTCTAGTAGGGAGAAGGCCACAAAACCAGCATGAGTGGCCCATTGCATGGGCAGCTTAGGCAGTGGAAAACACTGCATTACGTCGCAGCATAGCTAGAATAGGAAAAAGAGAGACTGATGAGGTAAAAAGGAGTAGAAAAGCTATTCAGAAGTGAGAAGGGAGAAACACACTAAAAATTCACAGGTAAATGCAACAATTTGCCTTTCATTACCTTGCCGTACTCATTTTACTGTAGTTAAATGTGTTAGGAAACCTAAGATCAAATGTGTAAAAAGAAATGAAGTATTGACTAATATTCTTCACCTGTTGTAGGAGTCAAATAGTGTTGCCCCAAAACTCACGTCCACCCAGTACCTCGGGAGCGTGACCTTATCTAGAATAGGGTCTCTGTAGACGTCATCAGTTAAGCATCTTGAGACGAAATCATCCTGGATTTAGGGTGGGCCTAAACTCCAGCTACTGGCACCCAACTACTGGACACAGGCACACAGGGAGGAGGAGACCGTGTGACTGTGGAGGCAGGGGTTGGAGTGATGCTGCCACCGCCAAGGAACACCTGGACGCACCAGGAGCTGGAAGAGGCAAGGAAGGGTCCTCCCCGGGGCCTCCGGAGGAAGTGGGGTCCTGCCCGTGCCTTGGTTTGGACTTTGGCCTCCAGATCTAGGAGAGAACAAATTTCTGTTGTTTTAAGCCACCAAGTCTGTGGTAATGTCCTCTGGCAGCCCTAGCAAACTATTATAACACATCTGCAAGTCAAGAATTGTCATAAAACGAATTACTCGTGTCCGTGTTGCATGACCATTGACTCGCCATCAGTTAATCCCAAGTCTAGATTTGACAAAACATCTCTCGAGACACAAGGCAGCCCCCACATCAAATGTCTCACCTTTAAAGGAGGTGTGGCGGGCACACAGAGGACAGATGAGTGGCAGGTGTCTTGGGAGAACTTGCTGTGTCCCGGGCAAGTATCCAGGCTCCTCCAGTGCCAGAGGCTTGGCCAGTGTGAGCCATGGAGACTGGAGCAGGTGTCGGCCACACTCTGCATTCCTTGTGCACCACGTTGTGGGATGAATATTTGTGTTTCCTCTCCCCCAGAATCCATATGTTGAAGCCCCGACTCCTGATCTGATAGCTTCAGGACCTTTGGAAGGTGACTAGGTTTAGGTGAGGTCATGAGGGCGAAATGTTCATGGGATCAGTGTTCTTCTAAGAACAGACTCCAGAGCTCTCTCTCTCCACCAGTGAGGGCACAGCGAGAAAGTGGCTGTCTGCGTGCTGGGATGAGAGCCCTTGTGAGGAACGGAATTTACCAACACCTTGATCTGCGACTTCCGGCCTTCAGAACTGTGAGAAACAAATATGTGTTGATATCTGTTCTTCAAGCCTGCCGGTCTGAGGTATTTTGTTTTGGCAGCACAAATGGACTGACACAACACAGTTATCCTGGAGGTCCAACCAAGCCACAGCCTGGGCAAGGCAGCTACAACCCATCAGCCAGGCCCTCACCAGGAGCAGAGCAATGGGCGGGTCTGGTCGGTTTGAGTAGCACTCTATGGGCAAGCCTCCCACATCGGCCTCCATCACTCTGTGGTAGTCGGCAGTGTGGCAAGAAGGACGTGCAGACAGTTACACCTGATCTGGAGCAGGTTCCATACCAGCTGGTGGCATTTGCCTTGCTCCATGGATTTCCTAAGCTTAGTTTTTTTAATTTTGTGATTATTTCTGAAATATGCCTGACTTCATCTGCTATAAAAACAGTTAACAGAGAAAAAAATTGAGATGATGGTGAGTATTACGTATTATCTTTTGGGGTATTAAGAATACGTGGATTATGTTGGTGGTACTATGCTTATGAATGGACTTTTCAATTATTTTCTTTACAGATTTTTCATATAAATTGTTCTTTGGGTTTGTAATTTCTCTAAAGAAAAATATACATTTTTTTGGAGATGATTCTGCATGTCCTCTTAGCATCAAATGGACTTTTACCAGGTTTAAATACAAAGTTTGCCCTAACAACTGTTAAAAAAATCATTACTACAAATATAACCACTGCTCCCCTGTTCCCATTCACATCCCATTTCTCCTTCTCCTCCTCCTCCCCGCAAGATATAAAAAATCACTTTCTTTTTTAAAGATGAAGAATATTGGAATTGTCTTCCATTTATCTGTGTTCCGTTTCAAATAAATAATATACAAATAAAATCAAAGTCAATTTCCATCTTTAATTTTTAAAAATTTTCTTGAACTAGTAATGGAAGAAAGGCATTGCTTAACATAATAATAATGAATAATTCATTTCAAATGATCTAACATTTTATTTTATGGTGGCACATTGGAGGCATTTTTATTAAAATCTGAGCTAAGACAAGAGTATTTGCTACCACCAAAAAATTTTAAGTTCCCCCTGGGCATTCTAATCAATGCAATATAAAAAGAGGGGAAAAACTTCAAACACTATAAAGAAGAAATAAAAAATTTTGTAAATGATATAACTGTTAACTTATAAAAATGCTCACTTTGAATTTATTTTGCTCTTCTTTTCCTATTTTCCTAATGTAAAAGATTAGATATTGATTTGAGACTTTTCTTATTTTTTAGTATGAGCATTTAATAGTATAAATATCTCTCCAAGCACTGGTTTAGTTATGTCCTACAAATTTTAATATATTTTAATTTTTGTTCAGTTTAAAATTTTTCCTTTTTCCCTTGAGTCTATTGCCTTGACTAATTGATGATTTAGAAATACATTGTTTAATTTCCAAGTGTTCAGAAACTTTCTTCTTTTCTTTCTGTTTTTGATACCTAGATAATTCCATTATATACACAAAGCATTCTTTGTATGATTTAATTTCTCTTAAATTTGTTAAGGTTTAATTTTGACCCTGGATATGGTCTATTGTAGTGAATGTTTCAAGTTCACTGGACAAGATGGTGTATTCCTCTTTATTGTGGTGGAGTGCTTTATAGAACAGTTAGATGCAGTTAATTGATTGCGTTGTTCAGTTCTTCTATATCCTTGCTGATTTTCTGTTTTTGGGGTTTTTTTTTTTGTTTGTTTTTTGTTTTTTATTTTTTTTATTTCAGCTGATTTTCTGTTTTATAAGTTACTGAGAGAGGAATGTGGAAATCTCCAGCTATAATTGTGGATTGTCTATTTCTCATTTTTCCTCCATATATTTTTAACTTCTGTAATTTCTAAGTGCATGCACACTTAGGAATGCTATGTTTTCTTGGTAAATTTATCCTTTTTATCATTACATAATGCCACTCTTTGTCCCCAGTAATATTCTTTGCCCTGAAATCTACTTTGTTTGGAAATAATATAGTCACTCCATTTTCCTGAGTTTCCAGAGTTTTCATAATATATGGTTGTGCAGACTTCCACTTTGACCTAACTATGTCATGATATTTGAAGTAAGTTTCTTCCAAAAAGCAGAGAGTTAGGTCACTTTTTCATCCATTCTGACATTCTCTGTCAATTTAATTGGTGCGCTTGGGCCACTTATATTTAATTATTGCTAGGTTTGGATTTAGATCTACTGTTTTATTTCTTGTTTTACATCTATTTCCTCTGTTTTTTAATCCTCTGTTTCACCTTCCCTTTTTCTGTGAATTATTTGAACATTTTTAATAATCCATTGTAATTCATCTGTTGTGGTTTACATCATAACTCTTCATATAATTTTTATAGTGATTGTTCTCAGGATTACAATATGTTTACTTAACTTTTCCCAGTCCACTTAGAATTCATCTTTTACTACTTCAAGTGGAATATAAAACCTTTGTCACATAGACCTCTTTATCCTCCCCTCTCTATTGTTTTCTTATAAATTACATCTATACATATTGACAATCATACTGAGCAATGTTATAATTTTTGCTTGTCAACACATTTTGATGGATTTAAGAGAAGAACAGGCCATTACATTTACCCAGGTAGTGACCATTTTCATAGCTCTTCCTTCACTCCTGATGTTCCATTTTCCTCTGGTAACTTTTTCCTTCTGCCTGAGTAACTTTCTTTAGCAATTATATTGGAATGGGTCTTCTGGCATTGAGTTCTCTTAGTTTCCCTTTATCTGAGAATGTCTTTATTTCACTTTCAATTCTAAGGATATTCTCTCCCTGGATGTAGAATTATGGGTTGACAGTTCTTTTCTTTCAAAACCGTTTTTTCTCTTCCCTCTGCTCTCCAGGGTCTTGATGAGAATCTACATCATTTGAATCATTGCTGCCCTATAGGTACTGCAGCATTTTTTAAGAGATGCTTTGAATATTTTTTTTGTCTTTGGTGTTTTTATGGTATATCTTTGTTAATTTTCTGTGGGTTTGTCTTGCTTGTGATTAGCTAAGCTTAAATTTGTAGGTAGGTTCAGATCTTTTGCCAAAGTTGGGATGTTTCCAGCTATTACATCTTTGAATATATTTTCTGCACCATTCTCTTACTTCTCCATTTCTGGGAACCCCAAGACACACATGTTACACCTTTTAGCATTGTCTCACAGGCCACTGAGTTTCTGGTACTGTTTTATTATCTTTATCCTCTGTAGCATTAGAAAGTGACACTCCTCTCTTATCTCCACTCTGTTATCTAGCGTATTTTTAAATTTTGGTTATTGTGTTTTTCAGGTTTATAGTTCCCATTCAGTTCTCCTTCACATATTTTATAATTTTTCTGAGACTTTCTATCCCTCCATTTGTTTCAAGATTGTTTGCTGTTACTTCTTGAAGCATTTTTATAATAATGGCTTTAAAGTCTTTGATAATGCCATCATCTGTGTCATTTAGGTTTCTGTGACATCTGTGTCGTTGGTTTCTGTTGATTGTCTTTTCCTACACAAGTTGATATTTTTCCAGTTATTTGTGTGCAGAGTAATTTTTGTATCCTGAACATGTGTAATTAGGTTAAGTTTAGGCCGCAATTTCCAACCTGCCTTCTGTGGGTGGCAGTCTCAGTGTCAGTTCTATTTTCAAACCCTCTGTATTACTATTCAGATTCATCCTAACTGTGTGCTACCCACTGGCCAGCCTGAGTCTTTGGCAGTGGTTTATCCCATATTTCATGTCTCAAAATCTTTGGTGTATTATTTAGAGTCAGGTCCATGTATACACAGCATAGGGGTAAACCCAATAGTTCACAAAGTTTACAAACATCTTTATGGATCCCTCCCTCTTTGTGATCTCCCTAGTACTTTCTGATTCCCTGTTGATATGACTTTGGGACCTGGTGCTTTTGTTACTCTGCTCTGCCATGCACTTCTTATGATATCGTGAGCCAAGTGGTGGACAGCCAGAGAAAAAAAGAGGCAATAGGACTTTGTCCCCCAATCTTGGGACACCAGCTCTTCTGATTTTGGAGGGAGTTTCCTTTCCTTAGAGTTGTAAGCACCTGGGGACTCTACTACTATTGCTGTTGTCCTTCCTACTGCTTCTGCCACTAGGAGATTGCCTGGGGCTGAAGCATGGGAGAATAGAGAAAAGAAACAAGGTAGAAATATTTCACCCACTGTTTCTGAGTGTTCAGTATCTTTTTCCATTCTTTGAGCCAGAGCTAGAGGGCTTCTCCTGGGGCTCTCCCTGCCCATGTCATCCCACTTCTGGTCTGCGAGCTGCCTCACAGACTGAGGCAACTTGAGTTCAGGCTGAGGATACCAAGGAAGAAAAAAGTACAGGAACCTGCTTCTGGTTTAGTGGTACTCCAAATTCTCATCTGCTTCCCAATCCTTCTGCTATTGTGGGATTCTCATCTGTTTCCCAATCCTTCTGTTATTGTGGGATTCTCATCTCTCTACTCCGTGCACTCTGTCCAGGCATCACATCTGCATTCAGTGGGAGAGACAACCAGGGTGTGCTTCCTCCACTTAACCTCAACTGGAACTCCACCCAGTTTTTGGTTTTATTTTTACTTTTAAATCTTTACCCTTTTGAAGTTTGTTTTGATGTTGTAAGACTTTATAATATGGCTAGCTTGTTGTTCCAACACAATACAGTCCATATTTTCCCACATGCTGTTCCTTGGATTTATTTCACATGTAAGTTTAATGAATTCAAAGAAAACTACAATGAGTTTTTATTTGAGTTGTTGGCCAGGTCACATGACAGTTTCTTTGGAAATAAGTAATTGAGATGACCAAAGCTATTTTTCAGAAAGAGGAGTAATTGTATGTGGGTGTGCTACCTTTCATAACATATAAAAATACCATTTAATCAATGAATAGACGAGCCGTTGTTGCAATCATAGACAGATCAATGAAGCAAAAGATAAAACAAAGATGTAAATATATACCCACCTTCCTAAACACAAAAGGAAAGGTAGTATGTGGCAGGGCACTGGTAAGATTTTATTTATATGTTGGCAAAGAAGTTCTGAAATGACAAGGAACATGACATAAGCCAATCATACTTGTATACTGTCAGTATTAAAGTACAAGGGTATGGATACACATGATCAATAAGCTGCAAGTCATAGAATCAGGCTAGGAAAGAAAGAAATTGGGGCTGGGCCACAGCCCGTGGAAAACCACACCTACTTTGATTGTTCTCTGTTAAAGCCACCAGTTTGTTCTCCAAGAGCAAAATCTCTGCCTGAGGCTGAGGGTAGATGAATGTGTCATTGCTCGAACAAAAGGAAATTCAAAATAAGATTGATAACCAGAGACAGGAAACTAATTTCTCCAGTTAAGGTATGGAGAAGGGGTGGGGTGGGGCATGTTTAATAATAACGTGGGGAAGATAAGCACAGAAAACTAACAAGCCCATGAATCGCTAATCAAAAATCGAAACACGGAAGTCCTCACTAGCATCAATTTTTTTATGGTGACTCCTTCTAGATTTGACTCCAGTGAAAATTACCTCCAAGAAACTGCTGGCTGCATTCTGGGGATTTAATCACATTAAAATGTAATCTCGGTATATTCTTCCTTAGTGATTAAAAAAGAAAGGAAGAAACCAGAGAACAAAGAAAACCTTTCAACATTGAGTGTAATGGGCAAATCATTTAGTGTTTATGGAATTCAGGTAGCTTTTTGGATATAAAGAGCACTTAAATTTAAACGGATAGTAGTATGGAATCCTAAAAACACTTGAGAATAAAATGAGATAACAAAATTAAGCTGAAAATATATAGAACCATAATATATCCTCAGTATCATATTATCTATATCTCTAAGTCATGTAAGCCAATATGAACCACATTTCTAGGTCCACTTAGAGTGAAGGGAAGACTCTGTTACTGTCAAATCACAGTTCCTCACACCCAGAGGGCCATACTGAATGCTGGCTGGACAGTCACCCGGCTTGGCTTGAATTCCTGCCCTGGGAGAACACCATCTCGCCAGGGGGC
Organism: Indri indri; assembly: GCA_004363605.1. NCBI lineage: Eukaryota > Metazoa > Chordata > Mammalia > Primates > Indriidae > Indri > Indri indri. The sequence continues at coordinate 5,282 of RJWJ010009732.1, read as the reverse complement.
TGTTCCATCATAGAAAAGCTCTATTTTTTAGAAAGCATTCCTACAGTTTTGACAAAAATCTGCCTTCTTGTGGCTTCTGCCCTTGTGTTCCTAGTCGCACCCCCAGATACAGCTAGAACATCTGCTCTGTGTCTGCTTCCAGACCGTGCGCTGTCTGAGGGCATTTTGCAGGCAGTATTCCTGGTACCTTGGACCCATCCTCACACGGCAGGGCTTACCAAACACTCAGGATCTCAGGGTCTTTCAGATGGCCACTGTCTCTCTTAAAGGAAGAGAAACAACACTGGCAGCAGCAGAATAGTGACAACATCTAACACCTAATGGCGTGGTGAGTGCAGACCCTGTTCTGCATAGAGCACGTGTTGCTACATGCAGGCCACTTAACGGTCTACGACAGAGGAAGAAAAAAAAAATGGGAGAAGGAAGGAAATATATTAGTGTCTTTGACTTATTTACACTCCACCTGTTTCTCAAGTTTTGGTAAAATACAAAGTGTATCTCATCTTGGCCCCTGGTTCCTGGAACAGAGCTTCAGAAACACTCTGAATTTCCTGAGTGGTAGGAGTGTCTTGTCTTTGTGTCAATGAGATGACTCCTGGTGGCCTCTAGGTACCTTCAAGATGGGGCTGGTGGCTAGAAAGACCAAGCTCCTTAGGAGAGGGTTAGAAATTTCACCCCCAATTCACCTCCAGGGAGGGAGGGTGCTGGAAATCCAGTTCAATCACATGGCCAGAGATTTAATCAAGTTTGCCTATGCCATGAAGAGTCAATAAAACTGAACGCCAGGATCAAGGAACTTCCTGGTTGGTGAACACGCCCATGTGCCAGGAGGGTGGGGCTCCCCAACTCTGTGGGAACCCTCCTGGGCCCCGCCCGACAGCCTCTCCATCTGGCTGTTCATCTGTATCCTTTATAATAAAACGGTAACCATAAACACAGTGCTTTCCTGCATTCTGTGAGTCATTATAGCCAATTGCCACACTTGAGAGGGGTTGTAGGAACCCTGGAATTTGCAATCGGCCAGGCAGAAGTAGAAACCCCACTTGTGGCCAGCGTCTGAAGTGGGGGCAGCCTCACTGGGGACTTTGCCCTTTAGCCTGTGAGGTCTGCACTAACTCCAGGTGTTCAGTGTCGGATTTGAATTGAATTGTAGGATACCAGCTGGTGTGGGAGAATCGGTGTTGGGACATACAAGCAGCACATGCGTTTGAGCAAAAAGGCGTAGCAGTTGCTCAGGGGAGACAGTGCCTGCCTTAACAGCTGTTAAAGAGAACCAGAGCTGGGTGGTAGCTGAAGCGGCAAAAACAGATTCTATTCGGAAACTATTGCAATAGGGGAAAAGAGACCTCACCACAGAACTGGGCTCAACTCCTGACACAGCGAGGACAAGTGGGAATTTATAGCCAAAGAGCAGTTTGGAAGGATCAGTGAGTGGAAAATTCCTAAGAGGAGACACCAGGGTAGGGGGTTCTGGCTAAGCCGACCTAGCAGGACTCTTGCAGAAGACAGGCCAGACACCACATGGGGGGTGGTGGGGGATGAGGAACCTGATTGGATCCCAAGGGTGGAAAGGTTGTCTCTAAACTGGCTTATTAGGATACTTGCTAAAACTGTACTCAGCAAGGGCAGAAGGCCAAGGTCGAGGCATAGTCGAGAAGAGGACTCCAAGGGGCCTGGCTAACATGTGGTCAAGGAGAGTCTTTACCACAGCAAGGGCTTCTTGGGTGGACTTGGTATTGGACGCACCAAATGATGTAGGACAGAGAATTACAAACATCTTTGTCCATGTGTGTCTGCCATGAGATAAATTTCTTGCCCTCAGTAATGTATTCTAGACATTTGTAAAAACATGTAACATTTGTGGGCTGGAGTGAGTGAGCATCTCTTGAGGTCCCGCAAGGGCAGAGACTCTACCATAGGGGAAGGAGAAGGCATGAGACAGACCTGGAGATGCCACTGTGGTCCATGGGTCCCCGATTCCACAGCCCAGGTTCCTTGCCCCTGTTTTCTCCAGGCCGGGGATCCACAGAGCTAGAAGAAGCTGCCCCCAAATAGAAGGGGTTGGTAGCACTGATTAGAATAAACACTTCCAAGAGCATCTTGATTAGATAAGCCCCCAGCTGGCTTTTGCCACAGTCATTCACCTTAGGAAACAAAACACTCACTAAAAATAGTTCTCTCCTAGGACTCAAGAGGCAAAGAGCTTTTGGAGTCAGGTTTTCTGAGGATTTAATAATCACTGCTGTGTTCAACCCAATTTGATGAAAATTCACTGAGTCTCTCCTTCGGGCCAGCACCCTGTGAGGCCCTGGGAGGGTGGAGGTCTGGTCTGACTTTGATGGACACCTGCCCTTCAGGGAGGCCTCAGTTTATGGGGAGGAGAGGAGAGGCAGGGCACTGCTGGACCAGGCAGGCTGCGGCCCTTTCCCATCCAGGCCGGTGGCCAGGGCTGCGAGCACCCTTCTCCCTGCAGCCCCTCTGTCATTTGAATAAAGTGACTCAGCCTGGAGTCAAAGGAGGGTTAGTGGTGAAGTGCAGACCTACCTGAGGGGGGTGCCAGGCCATCTGTGGCAGGACGTGTGCTCTCCCCCTCTCCCCTTCCAAGGCAAGGGCTTCCCTAACTCACGTCTTTCAGATGCTTGACATATATTTCCTCCATTTTGCTTAAAGAGAGCACAGCATCCTCCTAGCTCTGTGGACAGCGGAGCAGCACAGGGCAGGGAGCATTACAATAGCAAAGTTCCAAGGTTCCCATCAAGGACTATCTCATGAACCCTCAACATGCTGCACAAGATAAGGCATTCTCATTCTCTGCTTCCGCTCGGAGCTCAGGACCCCTCTCTGCCCCGCCCCCGCCTCACCTGCTCAGATGCCCGGCAGGCCGCTCGCCCCACCCCATGCCTCTGCTGCACCCCTCATCCAGGGTCCTCTCTCTCCTGGGCTGTGTGCTGGGCAGGGATGCTCGAGGGGGGATTTTGGGCCTAGAAGCCAGCATCCCCTGGGAACCGCAGCCAAAGCTGCCCCTGCCTGCTCCCATGGCCCTGGGCCCAGCCACAGCCACATGTCCCTCTGCTCTGTCTGTCCCTCTGTGGCTAGAAGAGAAGCCTCACGTGAGCAGAGCAGTGGGTCTGTGTCTTCAGCGCTAGGAGCACAGCCACCCCCCTTGTGGGATGGCTGGACCACTGTTCATTGAAGTTGACCGACACAAGCCTGTGCCCGGAACAACCCCTGCAGCACGTGAGGATTCTCCCTTCATTCTCACCCGAGCCTCTTCCTGTGAGAACTCATCAAACTGTACGTCCTCAGCTCTGACAGGGCACCTTTCAGGGCCTGGAGGCAGCATTTTGCAGTTCTGCGCAGTGCGTGGACCAAGAGGCTGACGACCTGTTACTCGGCTGCCCTCATGGAGGGCTGGCCACATCTTTGCCATTGTTCTCAACCTGGCTGGCATCGCTTCCTTATTTATAAAAGGCAGGTGTTAGGCAGGAGCTTCCCCAAGACCCTCCCAGGCTCTGACAGTCTATGATTTTTAGTGCCACGAGTGTTAGGGTGGGAAGGCTTGGTCAGTGTTCATGCACCGGTGGAGAAAGATTTTTCACACAGAGATTAAGATACATAAGTAAAATTTATTTTATCATTTAGAAGGACAGAGAGAATGAGAAAGAAATAGAGAGAGAGAGAGAGAGAAAGAAAATGGGGTGGGGAAGAGAGCAGAGAGACAGCGTGGCATCTCAAAGAAAGAGAAGGGGGTGCCAGCAGCGAGGCCAAGTGACTCTCTGATTTTAAGGGGGACGAAGAAAAGAAGAAAATAGTGACGGCTGTCCACGGATAACAAAAGCGGCAGCAGGTAGATAACAGAAACTGCAAGGATGTCAAAGTCCACGACTTGGTGTCCTGCCCTTCCTTGGGGAAGGGATATCAGAGGCCATGTGACTCTGTCCTCGAGATGTGGTTGAGGCTGTAGCTCGTTCTTCTGCTGTTTACTCAGGAACTCCGTAAAAGCAGATTCTCAAAATCAGTTTTGAAAGCGAGAGATTTACATCTCTTTTTCGTCCATTCAGCTTTCTTCACAAGTTGTACCAAGCAGAACCCCTGCAGGGCACCTATGTGAACTAAAATAAAATCTTTAGGCTCACCCCCCACCCCCACCGGCTGACTGAATGGACCCCCTCTTAGCCAAGGGGATACCCTAAAACTAAATTGCCTGCCACGAGGAGGGAGGTCAGACGTGCCTGATCTTGCCCCCCCACCCCACTTCTTGGAGACATCCTTTGTAACCTATTAACAGGCCTAAGAGTATGCAAGACAAACCTGCAGGTCCTCGATTTACACAACAAATATGTCGGGTGGCTTGTCTCTGATTAACAGCTCCTTATATTAGAACGTTAGATGCCTTTAGACAAAGCTTCATGTCTTTAACCAATTAAAAGTCAAAGAATCTTTAAACCAACCTATAACCTGTAAGCCCTCCCTCCACTTCAAGGGGGCCCACCTTGTTGCACCAAACCAATGTATGCCTCCCACGTATTGATTTACAACTTTACCTATAACCCCTGTCTCCCTAAAATGTATAAAACCAAACTGTAACCCAGCCACAGAGAATTTACTTGCTGAAGGCTTCTCGGGCTTGGTTCTGGGTCATGGTCCTCAAATTTGGCTCAGAATAAATCTCTTTAAAATTATTTTACAAAGTTTGGCTTCTTTTCCGTTGACATTTGTTAGTGAGAGAACTCGTAGGATTGATCTTTAACCGTTACTGGGGAAATTGTAGGATTAGCTATTTTCCTGCTGTTTTTGCAAGGCTGCCCCTTTCCATGAGCCCACATTCCTTCTTCTGGGATGAGGAATTGCATCTTAGAAGGAGAGAAATCCGGGTGGCCAAGGCCTGGGGTCCCACGACCTCTGCTTCCTCTGTTGGAGGAGGACTTGCTGATAAGACAAGGGCCCCCTCCCATGAAGTCCTCTCCTGTCCTCCCAGGAGGGACACTGTCAGAAAAAGGTGCTGTGGGCGGTCTGTGTGGTGCCTGCAGTACCTGTCCAGGTCACCCCTGACCTAGGCTGCCCATCTGGCTTCGCTGGGGGAGGACACAGAGCAGGTGTCTAGGGAGAGCGTCCAGACCTGGTGTGAGGCCAAGACTGCCAGTTGGAGGCTTGTGGATCAAACCTGGCCTGAGGAAGTGGCATCTAAAGGTTTTTTTAAGCCAATATTTAAAATTTGTAACTTTTCACATGAAAATCCATATTCTGGTTGCTTCTGAAAAAATCTTCATGAATCTTTCTTG
>RJWJ010009731.1:31134-43520 GCA_004363605.1 Indri indri | reverse complement strand
AACTACAGACCAATATCCTTTATGAACATAGATATAAAAATTCTCAACAAAATCCTAGCAAACCAAATTCAGGTGCTTATCAAAAAAATAATCCATCAAGACCAAGTAGGCTTCATCCCAGAGATGCAGGGATGGTTCGACATATGAAAATGTATTAATGTAGTTCACCACATAAGTAGAAGCAAAAACAAAGACCATGTGATCCTCTCAATAGACACAGAAAAAGTATTTGACAAAATTCAGCACCGTTTTATGCTAAGAATGCTTAATGAAATAGGCATAGACAGGATTTACCTAAAAATGGTGCAAGCCATATACGACAAACCCACAGCCAACATCCTACTGAACAGGGAAAAATTGAAAGCATTCCCACTTAGAGCTAGAACCAGACAAGGTTGCCCTTTATCACCACTTCCATTCAACACAGTGCTGGAAGTCCTAGACAGAGCAATCAGACAAGAGAAGGAAATCAAGGGCATCCAAATGGGAGCAGAAGAGGTCAAACTATCGCTCCTGGTTGAGGATATGATTTTACATCTAGAAAACCCCAAAAATTCTGCCATAAGACTACTGGAGTTGATAAACAAGTTCAGCAAAGGCTCAGGTTACAAAATCAATGTACAGAAATCAGTAGCATTTCTATGCACCAACAACAGTCAAACTGAGAGCCAAATCAAAGACTCAATACCTTCACAATAGCAACAAAGAGAATAAAATATCTAGGAATATATTTAACTAAGGAGGTGAAAGACCTCTACAGGGAGAACTATGAAACACCGAGGAAGGAAATAGCAGAGGACCTAAACAGGTGGAAAACCATACCATGCTCGTGGGTCGGCAGAATCAACATTGTCAAAATGTCTGCACTACCCAAAGTGATCTACAGATTCAATGCAATCCCTATTAAAATACCAACATCATTTTTTGCAGATCTAGAAAAAATAATCCTTAGAATTGAATTGACATAAATCCTACCTCCAGAACACTCAATATAATAAATATTCATTCTATATCCAGGGTCCAGATATTCTACCTACTTCTCTTTCTGGCCTCATTCCTAAAACTTTTTTCTATTACTGGTACACCCTTCTGAGTACAGTATTCATTAGAAAACAAACAAAAAGCAAACCAAAAAATGTTTACTTCCTCCTCACTCTCCTACCTCTGTTTTCCCCATCTCATGAATTCAATTTGTTGGTTCCTTGCTCATCAGAGCTTGATAAACCCATGCTTGGATCTAGAGCATGGCACTGCTTTCTGTGGTGTTAGCTCCTATACTAGGTTCTTTCCTGGTTGTGGGTAGGGAGCAAACTCACAACCATGTTTATCTTATTCTAACAGCATCTTTTCTTTCAGCATACTTTCTACCAAAATCAACCAGAATTGTTATAGAATTTGTGCTTAAAAATATCAGCTATAAGAGTTAAATGAAAGTTAAGCATATTCAACATGTATAAATAGTGGCATGCAGCATAGCATCCAAGGACACAGTCTTACAAGATAATTAAAACACTTACCTTTGATATGTGGGAACTTGTTTTGAAAATGAAGCCCTACACCCACATACAAAAATACCATGTACCAGACAATTTTCAATTTATTTTTTTTGAAGGGACATCCCCTACTATGATCATAAAAGCTGGATGTCAAGAGCAATTTAATTATCTCATACTTTTAGATATAGAGTTATATCCATTGCTTAGATAGTAGGAATTCAGATTTTAAGACTCAAAATAAATCTGAAAAAAATGTTAAGTTGGCACTGTGGGGTTTTACATATTACTAATAGTGCTTATATTTTTATTAAACTCTGTTGTTTTTAAAGTTTGCTTTACAGCCAATTAGTTTTACTATATTATGAATAATACATTTAATAATGAGGAAAAAAGTGCTTTCCATATGCTGCATTTTAGAAGAGACTAATTACTGCTTTAGACTTTTGTTTAAAAAGAAAAGAAATGGTACCAAAGTAATTTTGTACTTTGTTAAGATTTAGGCTTTGTCAGTACTTGCCCTATATATTAAAACAAAATCTGTTCAACATATATATAAAAAATGAAATTAACTGCACAAATAAGTTGACAAATGGTTGGGAGTTATTTGATTGAATACGGAAGTCAAATAATGAAAGTTGAGGAAACTGAAATGTCATGTGCTTTTATATGTCTAAGGAGATTGATTATCTAATCCATTTCTTTTCAAAAGCTTTGTGTGCACTCAAATATGTCATAACTCTCTTAACTAAAAGATAATTTTCATAAAAATAATATAAGAATTTCATGTTCATCTTCATATTGTTCCTTGTTCTACAACTGGAACAATCTTTCATACACAGAAATATAAAACAAAAAAAAATGGATATCTAGCAGAGTTCTCTCTTGGAGAAAGAAATACATTGAGAGGCCAATTTTCTGCAGAGGTCAGAATCCAAAGGTATCAGAATTTCTCATCCAAGCTCCCCACCCCCCCGCCCCCACCATGTATTCCTGAGGTTAAACTTTTAATGAATATTGCCAAGAAGTAGGAACTCACTTCTTCCCATGGGCTCTAATTCACGGATGGGGGCTCTATCTCGTGTACAGCATACTAAGAAAGAAGACTGAGCCCTCATTGCCTTCATTTTTTAATTATTTTTTTCAGCATATTATGGGGGTACAGATGTTTAGGTTACGTATGTTGCCCTTGCCCTCCCCCAAGTCTGAGTTTCAAATGTGTCCATCTCACGGATGGTGCGCATTGCACTCTTTGTGTATGCATATACCTGTCCCCTCCTCCCCCCTCCCCCTTTCCCCCAGCCCAACATCCAACAGATGTTATTCTTATATGTGCACTTATGTGTTGATCAGTTAATACCAATTTGATGGTGAGTACATGTGGTGCTTGTCTTTCCATTCTTGGGATACTTCCCTTAGTAGAATGCATTCCAACTCTATCCAGGAGTATACAAGAGTTGCTATATCACCATTGTTTCTTAAAGCTGAATAGTACTCCATGGTATACATATACCACATTTTATTAATCCACTCATGTATTGATGGACACACAACATTGCCTTTATTCTGGTGTGTCTGTAAGGCAAAGTTCCCGAAGCCAAGAGAAGAAAACTAAGAATACCAATGACTAACCCCCCATCCTAATGTGCAGCTCTCAAAGCAGTGATGTCACTCAGAGAGGAGCATGCTACTCTTTTTGCCGCAATCACCAGAGCCAAGGCTCAGAGACTTTGCCTAAAGGAAGGGGCAGGACATACAGCACAGAGCTACAAAGCCCTTCCCAAAGGAAGAGTTTGGGGAACTTCAAGCAAGAGATTGGGGGAGTTCAAGCATGCGAGTACTTTCAAAAATGATGGAGTAGTAAAAAGCGAAAAAGAGAGACAGGTACTTTATTAGAGATATAAGTTGAACCTCAGGTCAGCTAGTTTACCAGAAAGAACCTAGGAAAGAGATAGATAAGAAGAGCCTTCTCGGTGTCAGGAGAATATTTCAAATACTGATGTCAATAAATATCCTTGCAAAGGAGATCACATTTAATTCAATCTGTGAAGAAATTTATATACCAGCCCATTATTAAAACAGTAGAGCAATCAGTCTGCAATTAGCAGCATTTACCACCTTGGTATAGTCGGGGATAGAAACAGACAAAGGGAGCCCTGTTAAAACCACTGTTAGTTAAAGTTTCCACGTGCACGTCTAAACGGACCCTTGGGGAGAAATATCAGAAACTTCACACTGCAGGGGAAATAGATTTCTGTAAAATAGTCCAGCCAGTCAATGAACAAGTAAATAAGCAAACAATGGTAATAAGCTCTAGAAGAGTACAAGAGCATCCAATACTCGAAGTGTCGCTCCATGAATTAATATTAAACCTGTATGGGGACAGGATGTGTCTTAGGAGTTTTGCAGAGCTTTGCCCTGAAGGAATATGTGAATATGTTGGTTTGCATTTAAAATGCTGTTACACACCGGAAGGGCCTCTGAAAGGCAGTAGTGGCTGTATCCCACAAGGCGCCGCGTTTCTCAGACCTAAAAGTCTGGATTTGCTTTGTAAAGCACAAGTGAATCTGTTAAAAACTACAGGCTGAGAGCTGACAATGGAGCGCCCTCCGGAACAGACAGCAGACAGCTTCCCAAATGGCTAAAGCAAAGTTCTTGTTTAAACCACTCTAGACTACCTGTCTCCATCCACAATAACCTAATAAACATGGAGCCAACATATCTGTTTACCCCCTCTGTTAAATGATAAACTTACCTTAGAATTTAGAGTTAACCTTTGAAAGACTTTGTAACTGTTTGCTCAGGTAGATAGAATTTGTTAAAGAATCTGTAGAAGCCTTCCATAGGAGGCTTTTGAAAATCTGTTAACCTGAGAGGAACTACCTGCTGTTATGTAAATCTGTTATCCTTGGCAATTATTTACTATTCCCTATAAGTTACCATGTAAGACTTCATTCGGGGCATTTCTTGGAGACCGATGGAAAGGTCCGATCCCCCTGAGCTCCCGCTTTGCCTATAATCTTCATAAACTTATAAAACTATATCTTTGTCTCAGTGTATTCTTTTATTTCTTCCATTTTCCATTTTTCTCTATTATTTTCTTATCCCTTGCAACTCTACCAAAGGGACCCGGCTTTTTGCGGGGAGCATTGGCCACGTTCCCCGCACAAAGTTGCTTCAATACATTATAGAGGGGGGAAAAAGAAAAAAAAAACCAACCAGGCTACATAAATTTCCTATAAGAGCCACCAGATATTGGATTTAACAAACATTTCAAGGTAGCCTTTATAATTATGTTCAAAAACTAAAGGACACCATGTTAAAGAAGGAAAGAAAGGTATGATGACAATGTCTCATCAAATAGAAAACATCAATAAAGATAAATTATTTAAAAAAAAAAAGAACCAAATGGGAATTCTATAGTTGAAGTGCAATAACGGAAATTAAAAATTTTCAAGAAGGTCTCAAAAATGTATTTGAACTGCCAGAAGAAAAGATGAGCAAAATAGAAGATAGATTGCTGAAGATTATGTAATTTGAATGAGACGGGAAAGAGTGGCAAAATAACAAGCCGGGACACAGATAAATGCAGCGTATCATTTAGCGCAACGACATCCCGTGATGGGGATGCCAGAGGGAGAAGACAGAGAGAAGCACATGAACTATTCAAGGAAATAATGGCAGAAAATTGCCATAATTTGGGGAAATTATTAAACTACATTTCCAAATATATAGAGATGTAGTCTATTTGCCAAAAATATCACAAAGTTGATAGTTGGGGTCAGAGCTCTACTGGGCTAAAAAAATTACATATATATAGCAGACAGTAAGTCAAACATTTAGGAACAAATGAAAAGATCGGAAATAGTAACAAGATCATTAATACAATAAAAACTATAAATATATACATGTACTATATTTCTCTCTCAGCTTTTTAAAAAGACATAAAATTATAGCAAGAGTATTAGTCTATTTGTACTGTTGTAATGAAATGCCTGAGATTGGGTAATTTGTAAAGAACAAAAATTTATTCTCACAGTTCTGGAGTCTGGAAGTCCAAGATCAAGGTGGCAGCAGGTTTGGTGTCTGGTGAGCCCTTGATTTTTGCTTCCAAGATGGGGCCTTGTTGCTACGTTCTCCAGAGGGTGAATGCTGTGTCCTCCCAGGGCAGAAGGAAAGGAAAGCACAAGGGCCCAGCTAGATCCCTCCAGCCCTTTCATACAGCCCTGATCCCATGCATGATTAGGAACCGAATCACCTCTCAAGTCCCCACCTTTTAATACTGTCTCATAAACTCATAAACCTCATAAACTGGGTTTATGTTTCAAAATGAATTTTGGAGGGAACAAAAACATTCAAACCATGGCATCAAATAATAGTTATAACAATAAATTGCTGGGTTTGTCATATACATAGATGTAATGTATACAACAATAATTGTACAAAAAGGGGGAAAGTGACTATACAGAAGTAATATTTATATATCTCACTAGAACTGTTACATCTGAAAGAAATTCTTCTAGCAGAACATGAGTGGGGAAAATTAAATTCTGATAAATTGTGTTGTACATAGTAATTCTAAGAGTAATAATTAAGGGAAATGGGGAAATATAGATGAAAGATCATTAAAAATTAAAATGTTACATTAGAAAATACCTAATTTTTTTAAAAAGCAGTAAAGGAGGAATAGGGGATAAAAAGAAATAAGGCATATAGAGGAAAAATGATAGATATAAATCCAACTATACCAATAATAACATTAAATAAAAATTGATTGAAACTCCAATCAGAAGGCAGAGATTGTCACACTGGAGGAAAGAAAAACAAGATCCAACTGCATGTTATCTACAGGAGATTCACTTTAGATCCAAAGACAAAAATAGACAGAAAGAAAATGGATTGAAAAGATATACCATGCAAGCAGTAACCACAGGAAAGCCGGTGTAGTTATACTAACACCAGACAGAATAGACTTTAGTGTTACAGAGATAAGGAGGGATATTTTATATTAAGAAAAGGGCCAATCCATCAGGATGATGTAATAACAATTATAAACATATATGTACCTGATGACAGTCCATCAAAATACACGACACAAAAAGTTTCAGAAATGAAAAGACAAATAGACAACACAACAATGTTACTTGGAGGCTTAAATATTTACTTTCACAAATGGATAAAACAGGCAGAAGATCAACAAAGAAATAGAGGATTTGAACAGCACTGTGACTCACTAGACCTAACAGATGTTCACAGAACATTGACTATAATGATAGGATATGTGTTCTTCTAAGGTGTGCATTGAATAATATCTAGGAAGACCATATCCTAGGTCATAAAATAAACCTCGAGAATTTAAAGAGAAACAATACATAGTATGTTCTCAGACCAGAATGGAAAGCAATAATAAATTCAGCACTTCTTCAAAGTGATCACAACAGTCTGTTCTTCAGGAAGGAGGCTAATCAGTGAAAAGAGACCGGTTATTATAATATTTTTAAGTCAAAATGAACAAGAGATAAAATAATCATCCTAGATTTTAAGATGGAATTAAATGCACGAATTGATCCCAAAAGGGACCATGACAATGTAAGCACAGAACAATCTATAGAAATCCTAGAATGGGCATTTGAACCCCCAAAGAATACAGAGAAGAATAAACACAACTTTATTTAAATACAAGCTAGGATAAGCTCAGAGGACAACGGCCTTATGTCCATTTACATTGAATAATAACATATAGATCCAATAAATTCAGAGGGTAAATATATGTGTGTGTAGTGTGTGCGTGTGTGTGTACACACTACACACACATATACATAAAACCCATTATCACAAATAAGAATACCTTTATTTCATGTATAAAATTCTTCATACATTATTTTTGAAAATCTCATTAATCCAAGATGGACACACGAGCTCTGAAATTTTAAATGATCCCTCTTAACTAGATTTATATGTGACTACATCATTGAACATAAGAGTGTATTTCCAAATTCCACTTAAATATTTTCAAAACACTCTAAAATATTCAGGTTATGTTTCAAATTAACAAAACTTTTATTCTCATTAATTTCAAATGAGGTAGAACCATGAGTTAATTAAGAAAGAAAGAAATGAAAAGAATGAAAGTAAGGTAATAGGGAGGAGGAGAGGGAGAAATTGAAGGAGAGGAAGGAGGGAGGAAGGAGTAGAAAGAAGAAAATCACAAAAGCAATTAATTGTACTAATGTGAAAATACATCTGTTCTTTCTTTCAGAGAGCGAGCCCCTTAAAATGACTAATTACGATGGAGTGCTACAGGCTATTACGTAACTATTGATTTAGGAAGGCAGCTGATCGCATTTTTTCTAAAGTTATAATTGCTAGGATTGAAGGAAGTTTAAAAAGCATAGAGTTCATTTTCTTGCCCTTAGGCAGAAATATTTCAGTCACTAAAAAACAGTATTTCTGTCATTTTTAAAATATTCACAGAAGGAAGGGATCCAATTCCCTGTGAAAACATATCTTAGACTTACAAAAATACTTTTTCACAAGTACAGCTTTTACTCAGACAAATAATTCATTAAGTTATGTTAAAATGATCTCTGTATGCTTACAGGTGACCTTAAAAGGGAGAACAAGGAGGGGGCTGAAGTTGGAGATGGTAGTTAAAGATTATCCTTTAAGTCTAAATTGTTAAATGGAAAAAATAGTATTATAAATCAAGTAATAAAATGCTGAATATTTCAGAAATATGGGTTTTAAAGGAAATAAATGTAATGATTGCTCCCTTGACTGAATCCGGGCAAAATAATTGCTACTTATTGGGATAATAATGAAAAGTATCCATGTATATTAGGAAAATAAAATACATTTCTTCTAATTCTTAATTTTTGCTTATATTCCAAAACCTTAATATTTAATATTATCCTTGAATCATTTACATATACAAATGTACACAAAGTATAAGAACATCCAAACAACTACTTGAATTTCTTAGTTATACTTTAGATAACTGGTATAGTAAATCTAGATCTACTCTGATATTAACATGTGGTCATTATCACTTTTCAGTTAGAGAAAAAGGAAAAACAACATAGAATCATTTTAGACACAGGGAAATATTAATAATACTTCTGTATCAAATTTTAAATGCTAATGCTATTAAGTGAAGGCTTTATTAATCCCAATTAATGACAAATCCTGTTTCATTATTAATAACAGGTTTTTAAAATATGTGTTTACCTTTCAGATTGTCAGTTTTAAATTTTCTTTTTTATAAACAACTTCATTGAGATATTCACAAATCATAAAGTTCACCTATTTAAAGGGCAAAATCCAAGGGATTTATGTATGTTCACAGTGTGCATTCATCACTAAAATCAATTTTAGAATAATTTCATCACCCAAAAAAGAAACTCTGTAACCATTTTTTTGTCATTCCCCAATTCTCTCCCCCATCCCATCCACTCCTCCTAATCCCCTGGCCTCAGGCAATCACTTACCTACTTTCTTTTCCTAGATATTTATCTATTCTGGACTTAAATAAAAAACAAAAAAACCTTCTTCTACCTAAATATAATTAGATATCCTTTGGTCAACGTCTCCTGACCTCCTCCTTCCCTGTAACCACTGAAGCCTCTGGTGATCACCATTTTACTTCCCTTTCTGAGACCAAACTTTTTATATTCCACTTATTAGTGAAATCACGCAGCAATTGTCTTTCTGTGCCTGGCTTACTTCACTTAACAGAATGTCCTCCAGCTTCATCCATGTTGTTGAAAATTACAAAATTGCATGGCTGAAGAGTATTGCATTGTGTATATACCACAGTTTCCTTTATCCATTATCTGTTGATAGCCAGGTTGATCCCTTATCTTGGGTATTGTGAATAGTGCTACAATAAACATGGGAGTGCAAATGTCTCTTCAACATAATATTTTATTTATTTATTTTTGATATGTATCCAGTAGTGGGATTGCTGGATCATATGGTATTTCTATTTTTAATATTTTGAGGAACCTCCATGCTATTTTCCAAAGTGACTGTACAAGTCTCTTCTTACATTCCCACCAACAGTGCTTTAGTGTTCCCTTTTCTCCACATCCTTGCCAATACTTGTTAACCTTTGTCTTTTTGATAATAGCTATTCTAAGAAATATGAGGTGATATCTCATTGTGGTTTTGATTCACATTTCCCTGATGATTAGTGATGTCTAGTATTTTTTTCATATACCTTTTGCCATTTGGATGTCTTCCTTTGAAAAATGTCTATACAGGTCTTTTGTGCATATTTTTTAAAATTTCAGCATATTATGGGGGTACAGATGTTTAGGTTATGTATGTTGCCCTTGCCTCCCCACTCCCCGCCAAGTCCAAGTTTCAAGTGTGCCCATTCCTTGGATGGTGCACATTGGACTCTTTGTGTATGCAAATACCCGTCCCCTCCTAATAAGATTATTTTTTTTGCTATCGAGTTGAGTTCCCTGTATATTTTGGATATTAACTTCTTACTGGATGTATAGTTTGCAAATATTTTGTCCCATTCTGTAGCTTTTCTCTTCACAGTTGATTGTTTCCTTTGCTGTACAGAAGCTTTTTAGTTCAACGTAATCCCATTTGTCTATTTTTAACCTTACCATTTCTATGAATAAAGATCTTAATTAAATAAGAGACTGAATTTTGGCCTCTTTCATATTATAAAATTTTAAGCAAATCAGTATTGTAATAAACTTTTCATGTGACAAATACTTTTATTGCTTCAATTGAAGTAGTTGTTTTGTCCATTCCATTAAACCTTTTATTCATGCTATAGCTTTAAAATTCAATAGAGAAGCTCTTATATGGATACTTATTGATTAAATGATATAGTTTCTGCAAAGACTTCTTTTTTGACTTAATAATTTATAAAGTGCATTTCTAGGACTGCAATTTTCTGGACTGTATAGAATTGAAAGAGAATTAATATTTAGAGCTGCAATATTATAGAAACTGTATAATTGTGCCACAGTACAATCTCTTCTTACCAATTTTTATTTCAACAAAAATGACCAGCTATTGCAATTAAATTTATTCACAATTGACTCAAATGCTTTTTATAATCAGATACATTCTCATTAATATTTATCATTCTCAGACATACAAGTCTACTTTTGAAAATTGAGTGAACATTATATAGGAAGTATATGTTTACCTGGCTGAAAACAATTCTAGATTTTATTACAAATATATTTTTCCAATAGCATTTAAGATGTAAGAAATGTTGCATTTTTTTTCTGAAAAAAATATAATCCTTTACATTTTTCTGGGACAGTCAATAATCCATGTCAAGGGTTTACTGAAAGCCCTGCATGCTTTTTATTAGCCTTTAACTAAGATCATCAGGGCCTTAGATTTCCTTTGATTCTACTCTTGTCCAATTTGTGGTTGCTTGTATGGTATTTTAAATAAGAGATAATCTCTAAAAACAGCTCTATATATTTATTTGCTATTTTACCTCAGAGATAATATTACATTTTCAAGGAAAATTTATAATTTTTTCAAACCATTTATCTTACTTAGGGCGTGATTCATTTTAAGAAGGTAAAACCCTTGTTCCTTTCACTCAATTCTTTCAATGCTTTCTTCAGCTGGTCACTAATCTCAAGTTATTCGTCATTGTAATAATAGTTGTGATATAGTGTGAGAAGGCAAAGAACTTGTATAAAGTTGTATTTATAGACAGTATTATCAGAAACATAAAAGAATCAACATATTATTAGACTTTAAAAAATATTTAGAAAATCAATTTAACTAAATATTATTTTGATAAACAGATGGACGTATCCATGATAAGCAAAAATTTAATGTTAAAAGTGGACGGGTTTATTCTTGAAATCTGTTCTCCTATTAATCTAGCTTTTTATTATTCCACATTTTGTAGTCATATATAAAAAGAAAAAGTGTTGCAAAATCTTTAAGAGAAAGAACAGTGTAATCAAAATGATAAATTACAGTTTACACTTGGCTGGTCTCATTATCAGTGAACATAGACAGTCATGAGGGTTGTGGCTAATGGCAAAGCACATTGACCCCTCAAGACGCAGGGAGGGACATTCATCTGTAAGCAATTGTGAGGAAGATGCTGGCCTACTCTTGCTGGATTTTCGGAATTTAAAGAGAAAGCAATCTTAAAAATTTTACCAGATAAATCCAAATGTTTAAGAAGTGGTAGTATTTCAAAAATGAAACAAAATGACAAATACATAAACAAATAAAGAAACCAGTGAGCAATTTTTAAAAAGTCTTGAGGTATCTATTTTTTGTGTCCTTTTTAAATATCTTTTATCAATGCATTATAGTTTTCATTGTACAGATCTTTCACTTATTAAAGTGAAGGTTAAGTTTATATCTAGCTATTTTATATTTTTTATAGCTTTGTAAATGGGATTGCTTTCTTGGTTTCTTTTTCAGATGGTTCCCTGTTGACATATAGAAATGCTACTGATAAATATCATGTATACTCCGTAAATATGTACGACTATTATGTATCTGCAAAAATTTCTTAAAAAGTCTATACAGAATTTAAGTTATAGGTGATTAATTTGTAACTCTCTACTAGGTATTCAAATCAAATCCTATTTGGGGGTGTCTTTAAATCACCAGACATCTTCCCTTTTTTTTTATGTACTGAATTATGACTAATAGGTCAATTCTCCCCTACTGCCAGGAATTCATAGCTGACATAAATTCCTCAGTATTATGCATGGGACATTGTATGAGCTTAGAGAAAGTCATCTTTGTTCATGAATAGCCCATAGCTTTAAAATTAAATTATATGAATTAATTTTAATAATTCCATTATTGTCTCTTTCATACCAGTATGAAGAAGTTACTACTTACTTAACCCTTAAACTTTTTTTTTTTTTTTTT
>RJWJ010009731.1:0-31034 GCA_004363605.1 Indri indri | reverse complement strand
TCTCTATATATATATATATATATACACATATGCATATATATTTTTTAAAAAAATATTTTAATTGGAAGGTTTTTGTCTATTCATTTTTAGTGTTTATTAATATATGTAATTATAGCTCTACCATACTACTGTTTGCTTTCTATTTGTACATATTTTTTTCTCTCCTTTCTTGGTCTTTTTTGATAAATATTTCTACTATTCCATTTTTCCCATATTGCTAGTTGTGAATAATTTCATTATATTTCTGGTGGGTATCCTAGATACTACCATATGCACTTTTAGTGATTATAGTATGACAATTATTACTTTCACTTCTCTTCTGGCAATGCTAGAATATTGGAAATGCTAAAGATCATTTACATGCACTTTTGCATTTTGTTTCTTATGTATCTTTTACCTACACATTTGTATGTATCTGACATAATGGATTGTTCAGTTAAAGACATTTCACACTAACAGATTTTGAAAAGTTATAGTACGCTTTGAATGACATTTTAAATGCTACTTGCACAGAAAGAAATATTTTAACATTATTGTTTCAGGTTAAAAAATTAACCAATTCTCTCAACACAGCAGTTTCTAAAGAAAGGATATTATATTGAATAAATATTTGAAATTTTGGGTGTAGATCAAAATTGAGATAAAAAGTAAATATCTTTTCATAACTTTTCAATCTATTGCATTCATGAGTTATATTTCAAAGAACTTACATGACAACCTTTATTTTGCCCAAGTGTTTTTTTTTTTTTATGTTATACATTTAATTGTTATTTTAGAACAAGATAACCATGAGCGATGCCCCCCTCTCACCGTATGACACTGGAATACTGAAAACATGAGATGGATAATTGAGTATTTAAAGCAAATCATGTGTGATTTAAACAATTTAAGAAGCACACAATGATATATGATGCAAAAATAATGAGTTAAGTATTATCTGCTTATTCTGAAAGCAAGGAGAATTATCATCATGTACGTCTGATTCTGGGTTGAATGCCTGATTGAGTGTGGGAGTTTTAACTCTCCCCCACCTGTAAAGGAATGACTCTGTCCTGCTCTCATTGCCCCAAACCTCCATCCACTATCTAGTCTTCTGTTCCTTTATTCAGTACAATGAAATTTTCACATTCTATTTTATTCACACAATGCATTTATTTACTTTCAAAATTTGAACATTTTTGGAAAGTTACCATTCTTTAATTGATTTTTTTTTTCTACATGTGAATATCGGTTAAGTATCTTTGGTTGGGAATGGATACAGAAAAAAGTTTGCCCACTAAAATCGATAGAAATGTTTCTTACTTAAAGACTTTTCATTTTAGCACAGAGACTTCAGGGGGAAAATTAAAGCTGTTAAATGAAAGAGTTATATCTTTAACAGATTACTATCATTTTGCTCAGTTAATATATTTATTAATTTACCTGCATAATTATATATCTGTCATTTTCATTCCTTTCCAACAATAAATTCTCTCGGTTTGTGTGAAAATGTATTTATTGAGTCATTATGTTCAAGAATATTTTCATTGGGTGTATAATTTATAAATTAATGATTTCTAGCACTTTGAGCATATTATTCCATTGCCCATAGTTTCCATTATTTCTACGGAAAAGTCAGACCTAAGTCTCATTGTTACTCCTTTTATGTTATGTATCTCCTTCCCTCCCTCGCTTCCTCCCTCCCTTCCTTCTTTCCTTCCTCCTTTTTCCCTTTCTTTCCTCCCTTTTTTCTCCTCCTCCTCCTCCTCTTCCTCTTCCTTCTACTACTGCTACTACTGCTTCTTGCTGCTTTTAAGATTTTTCTCTTCAGCTTTGTATTTCAATGGTCTTATTATTACATGCCTTGATGCAGTTATCTTTTTGTTTACCTTCTTTGAAGTTCGCAGAACATCCTAATCTGTGTTACTGTCAGTCAGCAGTTTTTGGGAATTCTTTAAATTAATGCATCTCATCAAACAATGTTTGGTTCCCTTCACTCTCTTTTTTTCCCCTCTGAAACTCCAATTACCTGTATGCTTGACATTTTTCTTGGGTCCCGTAAGTGTTTAATACACTTTCATATATTTTATTCCTACATCCCCTTTGTGTTTCAGCTTACAAAATTGATATTGATTGATATTTTTACATCTTCTAGTCTATTTCTGTCTTTGGTGGAGTCTAATTTGCTGTAAAACTCACATATTAGATGTTAATTTCAGATACTTTATTTTTAAGTTATACTATATCTGATTTGTTGTTATATATTCCAATTTTATGGCAAAACCTTTCATTTTTCAGCTGTTTTCTTCATCTTTTGGTCTATTTTTTGAATATATTAATCAGATGTTTAATGTCTCTTTCATTGATCTCTAATATCTGAATAACTTTCAGAATTATTATTCTCTTGGGCATGATTTTATCACAGTTTTTGCTCATGTGGACCTATCTCCTGGCTTTCTGTTTTTTTCTTCTTTCATACAGTATGTTTTGTATGGAAAATACGAAGGCCCCACATAATGTTATATTCTCCTAGAGAAAGTATCATTTTCCCTCCATTAGAGTTGATAGGTGTTTGTTGATACCTTTAATCCAGGAGGAGACTATGCTGGCTCTCAGCTGGATTGCAGCACTGATAATGCTACTCTACCTCTGGGTTTCTACTCCCTCTCAAATGTTTTCAAATGAGAGTGCTGAGTGTTCTTTATGGTCCTCTAACTTTTGTTTCATAAAACTGAAAATAACTCTGCTCTGCTTTCAATGTCTTTTCACTTAGGATCTTAGCTTCCTGCTCAAGTCGTGAAGCCTCGAATTTCAGCAGATGTCCTATGGAAAAAACAGACCATGAGTGTCCTACCCCATGCATCCCTGAAAAGCTCTGTGGGTTTTTCTGTCCCCAGCTGTGTCATCTTGGTTTCTCTGACTCTTGTCCTTGCATATTATCTGAACTACTCCCAGGGCAGTTATCAGCTGCTGAGTTCAGATTATCTCCCCATAGTTCACAATATTTGTAGTTTTAGCCAATTCCTACTCTGCTTTCAAAAACATAATGTCTTTTATTTATCTGGCTGTTGTAGCAGACTTCAGTGAAAGTGCTGAATTACTGAAGCATCTACATCCCACTCAAGAGCAAAACTGTGATTATTTATTGAATTAACATACATATCTAGAGCAACCATGTGACAGAAGTTATATTGGAAATTTCATATATATGTATACATATGTGTGTGTATATATTTTAGTTTCTAATTATAAAACTTTATGGATGGTACAATCACGTCATTCAATTAATGAGAAGGGAGTGTAGAATTGTTGAAGGCTCTTTTGCTGTCAGACAACTATACTGGAGAATTTAACTTATTCTTAAATTTATGGTAGACAAGCTGTTATATTAATTTATTAACTTTTGGAGTTTGATACAAGAAACATTTTCCTGCCGTAACATTGAAACCATGAAAAAAATAGTAGTTGAGTTCTTGTTTGACGGGGCTAAACGGGGAAAGAATGCCTTACATATGTTTCCCAAAATATACTACTTTTTAAAAAGGGAATGGGGAGGAAATGCCTTACAAGTTTCCAAGAAATAGAAGTTAGTTTTTAATTAAAAAATCTTCTCTTTCATTTTATCTTTAATGAAGAGAATTAAATTTTGTTGAAAAATGAAAAATTTCCACAAAGCATGAAATATAAATTAAAAACAGTATTTAGAGAACAGATTCACTCTTTTGGAATAGACTTATTTATAAATGTTTTTACATCTCTGCTTTTGCATGCACTTACATTTTAAAATTTAGCAAATATAATCCGCCCTCCATGAAAACATCCCAAATTTGATAAAAAAATATTTTGGAAGACATTGTTATTATTTTCTAAGACTGCCATTTTAAGCATAGTTAGCATATATTTAAACTACCTTCTGCTGTGTGAAACTGGTGATGAGATTAGATCTTACTGTGAAAATGTTCAATTTAAAACCTCTAAATTTTTCACACATTCCATTTATTAAAAGCATTTTTGTTGTTTCAAAGAAAAAATCAATTCACATTTCCTCTTATTCAAAAAGCCCACAAGTGATGAGGTAAATTGGGTTGTGTCATGTTGCAATGCTTTTAACTAGAAGGCATTATTCTTTTGTGTGTCCTTCGCTAATCCCAGATAATTATATTTATTTACCTCCTAAATACAATGTAAACTTAACTGAAGATTACTGAGAATCAGTTTTTTTTCCTCAACTCACACTTTCCAGTAAATTGAAAAACATCTAGAAATTACTTTTTGTCCCAATATATGTCGATAACATTTTGAACAATTTGCTCCATTCCTTTATTATGTTAAGCATAATAAATTCTAATTTATTTTTTGAATATTAAAGATCTTATTACTGAAATTATAAAACATACTTTATAGATATAGATAATATTTGTCCAATGGTCATTATTTGTCTGGGAATGCCAGATACTCTTCAAATTTCATTTTACATGTGAAGAAACTAATAGAAATCATATAAGTGAATTGACTATATTTTCAGGTCTAGGAAGTTGGGGAGGAAGGATTTGGACCCGGACATCTGAGTTTAGCAGCCATATTCCCAGTCACCATTATAAGATTCAATCTATAGCCCACCTTCTTCCAGAATGCAGAACCCTGACAGGAGGTATGCAGGTAAGGATACAATTATTGTGTCAATTTTATTAATGAGCGAACTGCTGGAGACCATTATTTAGGCTTTTGCCAACAAGCCATCTTAATACTAAATGACAAAATCAGAAAAGTTGCTTTTTTCCTTTTCTAAGCAGAGCTGGATGAATGGTGAGTTGCCTCTGCAAGATATATAGATTGGAGAAAAAGTATAGAATTCCTTCTGAAGATCTTCAGATGCCAATTTACTCATCTTTCCCAGAGCTGGAATGAATGAGGGATCAGAGAAAGACTATTTTGCATGTTGAAATATTCATTTCCTTCCCCTCGAGATCAAAGAATGTTTACATTTCCACTATGATGTTACCCTATTATACATACACATAGCTGTGTATTGTTACAAATTCTGAATGCACAAAAAAATTAGGGCATTTTCTAAAAGTGTTTTATTTTTTAATCTTTAATTTTGGATGCTAAAATAACAGCATTTTGCAAAATCGTGTTTGCTTTCTAAAATTCTTAATCTGATTTTATGATATTTATATAAACTCATAATATTATAAATTAAATATAATGTATTATTGCTCCAGTAATATCCCTATATCTTTAAGAAATAATAGTTTTAATTGCTAGCTTAAAACGCTTTACTTTTCATAGTTCTGCTAACAATTCTGGCCTCTACTTTTCTCTTTTTCTCAATTAATGAAATCATAGTCTCTAGGCCCAGATGCTAGTGTTCCAATTTACCATAACCATAAAATTGCATTTCCTAAAGTATCATCTCATGATATCTCATCCATTTTATATTCATTATCAAAATGAAAAAAATGTGGTTTTAATTGGTTAATTGATCACTAATTTGAGTAAATAGAATTGCGCTAAAGTCAATACACATAAGTTATTAGGTCTCTAATTTGATGTTTTATCTGCAAAACTATGGCCATCAGGTGGCTTGGATTTCAAAAATCCCAAGACTTATAATGTAGCAGCATTACCACCCAGTTAACCACGCACTTCGTTATAATAAAGTATAATCATCAACAATGCATGACCCGATTTTAGGTATTCACAAAATGATTTTGTAGGTTAATTGCACTCCAAAAAAATCTACAGATAAATTTAAGTAAATCATAAATGGACCCTAACCTAAGAAGTCACAATTTGTTGTTAACATTGACATGACCTTTCACACAAAAGAGGAATTAGAGTAGCAGATATAAATAACTACCAGCTATGATCCTAACTGAGGTCTTTGTATTTTCAGTTACAATGAGTGAGATAAAGGCCATTAACAGTTTAAGGTTTAGCCATCACCAAAAAAAAATTTAGTCCTTAATTTAAATTTCATGGCTTTTGGCTCATTTTATAGCATTTCCTGCTCATTGAATTTCTTAACAGAAACATGCATGAGAAGGTCGCTAGTAAGAGGATTGACAAGCATACCTGCCACATAGTAACAAGTATGCTGAAAAAGAATGATAGGCCAACAAGGCAATATTCCATAAAACTAATTGCCTGGAGAACTCATGGAAAGATACTCTGACATGTACATGACAGATAAATTCCTAACATAGAGGTATATCTTGAAGAAGTCTGAATCTATTGATTATCACTATTATTATTATTATAACTACTATTTTTCTTGTAACACAAAAATATTTTTATCGGCAAGAGAAAAGGCAAAAAATATGAATTGTACTATTTTGAGAAAATATTTGGCTTTCATTGAAAATATATCCATAACCCCTCACACCCTATCACTCTTTTATACATCGTTTCTAATCGAGTATCTCTCCAAATCAGCCTTAAATCTCCATTTATACAGTTTCTATCTACATCGTCTTTGCTCCAAGCCATAATTTCTTCTCATGTGGATTGTTACAACAGCTTTCTAACTGATCTCCCCACTCCAACCAACACTCCCCAATTTTTTCTTCCTTTGAAAGTGGCTTAGTGAGAACATGATCTTTGGAGATATCATAGCCATCTTCGTCCTTGACGGATGTTGTATGTTGGATTCATTACAAAGCAAATTCTGAGACAGAGATCAACATGTAGAAAAATGACTGGAGAATAATCTCAGGAAAATCATTTTAGGTGAAAAGAAAAAACAGGATTGGTCAGATGGAGACATTGAGCTGCAATGCTGTTACAAAAAGACCTCAGCTCTGAAGCTGACATGGCGCTCAGAGATGCCCCTAGTTGGGGCAAGGAGGCCTGGCCCTTACATGCATCAGCTAGTAATAGCAGGCTCCCCTCTAGAAGAAGACATGACTTTGAGAGTACTAGCTCTCTTCAGCACATAGCAATCTCTATGCTTGAGGCTATAACTGATAAGGAATATTTTTCTCTTCTACTACCCATCCTAGACCCCCTTTAATCTCAACAACTCTGTTGCTCTGAGTGGCTTACCTGGTGGGATAACCAAGAGCCTCATCTCTGAGCTGTCTGTGCTCTAGATCACTGTACTGTCCTCAGGCTGTGGTAGCTGAACTGGTGACATTATATCAAAATTGGTCCATGGAGTCTCAAGAGATACTGAAGTGGATCATTTAAGTTCCAAATATTATTCCTCCCTAACCACATTCTTTAACAGCAGCCCCACCTCCTCCTGATAATCAGGGTTAATTATCCTTGCCAAGATAAAACTTTTTCTTCTTGACTGCCAGTCCTTTGGTATGAGGAGTCCAAAATGTCCAGATGGCTGCCATAGCTTAAAGTTCAATAGGACTCTTGTTATTGAGCCATGGTGGAAGATCTCCCTACTGAGAGCCAGGCTGCCTGCCATAAACCTTGCATCTCACTATGATAATTGTGCTCACCTGGCTTCTGACAGTCAAGTACCACCTCTCAGCCTCTATTTTTGGGGGATGCTCTTATGCTCACTGCTATCAGGAGGCCCAGTCCTGTAACAGGATTTCTTACCTTCAACCCTGGCCTAGAAAACACAGTCACAATTGAGATTCTCAGTGATGCTGATATCATTCGCAATGGTACATTTTTTATTGCTTTGGCAAAAGGATTGTCCTCCAACTCCTCCAGGGAAAAATTTTTTCTGGCCTGTTTTCCTTCACTGCAGTCACATGCAATCTGGCGTGCCCACTTCTCTCAGTCTTTTGTTCCTTTCTTTAACTTTCTGCCACGGCAGTTCTGGCATCTCCAATTCACTTAGTTTAGCCCATACAATTTTCCAAGCTTCTAAGAGCTATCCAAATACTATGTTTTCTTATTTCCAAAGGTTCTTGCCAAGGCACTAGATTCTCAGTTCCAAAAAAGAAGAACAAAAGCTCTCACATTGATAAATTCTCCCTTTTTCCACCTTATCTTCCACTCCCTTCCACTGGCCACTTGATTCAGCATCATCAGAATATAACCCCATATGCTTTGCTCTCCTGGCTTCTGCTAGTATGGGTAGGCTATACACTGCACTTTCTTGAGAATATGGGACCTTTCTTTCCTTTTCCCCTAGTCTCAGCACTTCCTTGATTGTGACTTAACCTAAAATAGGGGATTAAAGACTAGGGTGCAGTAGACTGAGTTCGTGGGGCAGAGGCATGTACTGTCTTGCATCATTTTTAACTGAGGAGAAATAATCATGTCTTAATAGATATGGGTAGGCTATATCTGCAGGCTTAGAAGCATCTGGGCATTTAAGATTTTCGACTGTATCAACTCAGATGTTCCAATGACATATGACAGTGTCTAATTATTTCCTAATCAAGACCCCGACTTGGCATAGCAGACATGACTGTCAGTTCTACCACCCTTGTGACTAAAAATTGGGGTTCCGTTTTCTCTGCCTGCTGACTGCAGGAGATAAGTCTGTTTACATGCTGTCAAGTAGGCCCTCTGGCTTCCATAGTAAATTTTTAATTAATGATTTATCTCCATTAGCCTTCCATTATATTTATCCAGAGTATCAAGTACTCTGAAAGAAACATATCCAATTCCATTTTATTTGCAATTACTATTTCACCCATATTTCTATAGCATCTTATACTGTACTTGCTAATTGAAGTAATTTCACCAGTATAATATCCCAGTTCTTGTTTGATGAATATTTTAACAGTTGCATTGCTACCTAATGTCTATGTCCACAGTCATCATTGCCAGTCAGCTGCAGAATAATCCAGTTGTAAAAATCCATTTTATCATCTTCTTCCAGGGATGCACCTCGTTGGGAGTGCAATATATCATCCAGAATTCACTGTACAGCCTGTGGGAATGGAGCTTGGAGAATGAGCATAAATGTTGATAACTAGGTACTGTTATTGCTCTGAATAATGAATTGCCCTTTGTGTTTGTCCTTCCAGTGTCGTGTCTTCTGCCAATGTCCATAAAATTTTGGCACGCAAAATTGTTGGTTTGAACATGAGATAAAAATCTCAGAATCTTCACAGTTGTTGACATTAGAAACAATTGTTAAAGTTCAGGTGCTCAGAAAACAAACTCTCAGATAGATACATGCAGGAATTTTAGCACAACATAAAGTTGGGGAAAGTCCTCTGAGGATCAGCACCTGTGGCATAAACATGGGAAGGAGGACTGCTCAGCAGGCAAAGTTGAGTGTGGTGCAGTCCCAACAAGGCCGCAGCCAACCCCACTGGGCAATCTGAAGCTAAGACAGCCATGCATGCTTTCCCCAGTTGAAAAGAAGGGGCCAAGACTTTGTACTCATGTATCCACCAGTCACTGGGTGCACGTTGCCCCAGGGAAGTGTTAGGACTTTAAGCAAGATGAGTCTCTTGAGCTGATAGTAATTCCCATTTTCCAGAGAGGGTAGACAGCTGATGTGCTGGAAGAATAAGTTGTTCAGTCTTACACGGGATATTGGGTGGTGTAGTTTGGCCTCTACTCTGAAGGAAAATCTAAGAGGTATGTAAATTGCTCCATCCAGAGATCTCATATCATTGAGCTTCTAAGTTAATCAACTTACCAATCTTTTGTTATGCTAAATTTTCTCAGACATTGTTATTGGCAGTCTATATACCTAATACTTATGCTTTAAAAATATTCGCATGTCATTTAAAATAAAATCTCAAGTACTTACATCTGCATTTAACATCTTATATGGATTACTGCCTTATCCCTCATGAGTCCTCTTATTTACCTTCAATAAACTTCTGCTACTCCTTAGATTTCAGGTTAAATGTAATTTTTAGAGATATTAGCTAAAGTGTGCCCTTCTCCATTATTTTTAATAATAAATCTGTTTCTTTTCATAGTACTGACAATAATTTAAAACAGTAGGTTTATTCGATTACCTATTTTTTCTGATTTCCCTAGTAGATTGTGAATTTTAGAGAGAAAGAGATCAAACCTATTTTGCTCACTCCTATAACACTAATCATGAGTACTGTCTACCCAAATATCTCCACCTCTCTGCCTTCCAGGCCCATGGTAGTATTGCATTTCCTGGTTCCTATGTGGTCATTGTGACCTCGTGATTAATTATGAGCAGTGCCCTATGAGCAGAAGCCACGTATGTCACCTCTTTGACCAAGAACTTAATTGCAAATATAAGACTCTCTAGAGCACTTTTTCCTCTGGCACAGCAATGGGCACCATTTCAGATGAAGGATGCCCTGATTACTGCATTACTATAATGGGTTGGCTCCCTCTGTCTACATTTGGTGGGCAAACAGTGAGAGTAAGCAATGAACTAATGTTTTAAACTGCTGTAATTGGTTGCTTGATAACACGGCATAGTCTATACTATCCTGGATGATATACACTGCCGGATACCATACTAAGCCTGGAGCCTTACCTATGGCATAAACTAAATGATTTTTGAAAGGAAGAAAAAATAATGCTGTGTTTATTTAGCAGTGTATGTAGTTTTCTTTGATCCGTGATTCATTTTTTAAATGAGAAATTTCTCACTATTTATCTGAACATGGATACTACAAAGCCAAACAACACCTCAAAAGTATAATATTAGGGAAAAAAGTAATAGTTATTTATCAAAGGAGTCATCTTCTATAACAAGGGAAGAACATGGTTGAATTGCATGGCTTCTTCAATTCAGTTAAAGCATTGTTGAATTAGAAAAGAAAATAGATGCCACTGCACTCTACCCAGGGAAACTGAGCAAGGCTCTGGCTCAAAAAAAAAAAAAAAAAAAAAAAAAGTTCCCGTGTTCCCAGCAGGTTAGTGGGTTTTATGCCTAATACAACCTATGTGTTTCACTGCAAGCATAGAGAGTCTATTTGGTTCAACACCCTTATGAATAAAAGTCCACTAACAGTATGAGTTGCTTACAGAGGAGATTGCACTGGCACTGTAACAGGAAGTAAGATTTAGTCTTTTTATTGTAATTCGGGTATGTAGAATGTTTTAAGAAAGTTGCATTTACTTTGGGCCAACTGCGCTGTTTCTTATGCCCACCATCTGTCACATTTGCAAAGTTCATACACAACTGCACCTCTGCTTCATAACCCTTTCCAGGGCCGGAATTCAGTGATTAGGCTCCAAGCTTGCCTTGGTCTCAGCTAAAGCTCGATACCTGCCTGGCTGTCTCTACCCCTCTGTCCTCCTGGTCACGTTGGCTCTTAACATTTGTGAACTTCCCTTGTGGTTTGTCAGCACTATTTATTTTCTATCAATAAAATTTTCAAATAGCTATCATGTGATTTCTGTGTAAAAGTGTATAAAAGTGTATATGAGTTTCAAATTATTTGTTTTATTCGAATTAATTACAAAGGTTTCTTTCCTTTCTATTTGAGTATTATTACTTAATGTGTGGCCTTCCATTAAGTTGCTTCTGGCATCTTTTAGAATTCGTAGAAACAGACATTTATAGGATGCCCAATTTACAAGTCTTCTTTCTTATTTCCAGACTTTCACCTGGCAACTCTGTGCACACTGTGGTCCCACCTTTCCTTTCTTCCATTCTTCCTTCCTTCCTTCCTTTCTTTTCTTTCTTTCTTCATAAATCTAAATCCACTTTTAATACTTCCACTGAAGAGATCATGATTTAATAAAAATCAAATTAATTTTGTAATATCTACACCACTTTTTAAATCTCTCCCTTAATATTCAATTTTAGTGTTGATAATGAATGCATTTGTTCAAGACAAAAAAATGATAGGTTTGAGAGAGGCAGATGAATATAATGGGAAAAATCTGTTTTGCAATTGTGACAGAAGGAAAAGACATCAAAGACTAAGAGAGACATCTTTGAGAAAAAAAAAATCACTGTGCTTAATTTAACTTGTATTATTAAGAAATAATTATCATCCACATCATACTTTTATCCTCTATATTGTAAAAGTAGGTCTGAGAAACAAATTATTCAGCATTAGTCACAAACATAAAATCTTTGACCTCTCCAAGAGTATTAGCATAATTTTAACAAAAATAAAGCACAATTTATCAATCTATTTTTATTAAATTGAATGAAATTCTGAGCTCAAATATCTCAAGTTTCAAGACACGTTGTGACAAATACTGTTGAACATATCAAATATCCAGGAGATTGTTATTAATGTTGACATTGTCTGTACAAACCATGATTTCTTCACGCTTATGCCCATGCTTTAAATGTGTGTATCCACACTAAGTCTGAATGGCTCGTAGTGTTTGGCAGCTAGTGTCACAACTTTTACATTAGTCAGTACAAATTTGTCCAATTAATTAAACATTTTTATTACAATAATATTAGCATGTGCTTTTTAAAAACTTTTACTCTATTACTCTTTAGCATGAGGCCTCTCTTTTTAATGCTAGACCAATTTGAATAAATTAATTTGTCTCGCATCACTATTTTTTTCTAACCAGCTAGAATATTTTACTATTCTTTAGCTAAACTTACATAGACTGCCAGAAGTCAGGTCCAAGTTGCTGCTAGTGAAGCTCCTTTTCATAGTTCAAGGAAAGTTACAATATATCATTTCCCTTCTAATAGGATTTGGCTATAATTTCTTATTTATTTGAACATGATAAAATGCAATATTTGTATTATGCTCTTAGTAATATCTATATATTTTTTCACAGATTATATTTCTGAAAAACTATCATTTACCTTCTCTTTTCTGTAAGGTTAATATTAACCTTTTTTTGAAAAATAGAATCCAATATAACTGTATCATCCACCTACCCCCATAGATAGAAAAAAAAAATTCAAACTAACAACACAGCATAACACAATTTCATTGGAAATATATTTGGATTATGCATTAAAGTCAAGACTGAGGATCAAGACATTTTCTTTTTTTTTACTTTCTGCATTTTATCAAATTCTTATAAGATAATTTTACTTATGGTATTGCATGATTCGTAGGTGATAAAAGGAATATGAGGTGCTAGGTTCAATGACATCTCTCTCCAGCAGAGGAAATGACAATTGTCAGCTGTGATAGAGGCAGGTAGCTGGTCCCGGCCCCAGAGATAACACCCTTCTAACCAAGAAAAGTCTACAGCAAAACCTCATCATTAGAAAGTACAAACAAAAAGAGAAACATTGAAAAGTCACGTTTTTGCTCCTGTTTTGTGATCATTGCACCCAGGGTATCTGTCATGACTAACCCGCCCCATCTGGATGGCAATGGCATCCACAAGAACAGCATAACAGGCAGCGAATCTTTCACTGGTCTCACTGTTTCTAAGGATATGCAAATACATGGGTCTTCAGGAATATCTAAGAATGAGGGTTGCTTATAATGTTGCTCTCAAATAAGTCATTTGACTTTTATTTTTTAATGTCTCTAACTCCCATTAATAGGGAATGGAAGTGCAAATGCAAGATTAGAAATAAAAGACTGTAACATGAGGATTTTTTTTTTTTTAGTATTTCTCCTTTTCTTTCAATAGATTTTAGTAGATGAAAGCTTCTTCAATCTCCTCTTCCCCCAGCCCCCTTCAATCCCTGCAATAGTGGAAGTTAAATACAATTAAAGAATTCTTTACAGCATAAAAAGGGAGGAAGGGACACACTGACCCGAAATAATAACACTCTAAGTATATTCATTAATTTACTTCTCCATTATTATCTAAATGTGAGCAGGTTGGCATATATTTGCCTTTCAAAGAAATGTTACACATAGGAAATCCACAGAACTATGTACATATCGGACCAAGATGTGATATTTTTACTCTTTTTACTTCAGTTTCATCCTCTTAAAAATGAGAGCCTTCAACAATATAATGATCTAAAACATCTGCATAATGTAAGATAGGAAGTAATTTGAGGAATTTCCCAATATAAAGAGAAGTGAACTATTATAATAATCCTCTCTAAATATTTGAAATTTGTATGTGCACATTCGCTTATCTTCCATTTCACTTTGCGTGTAACATTAAAACTAATAATTTCCAAAATGTGTACTTACTGTGTTCCAGCTATTGTTCTGAACACAGTACATATTTTATTTTGTAATTTTCACAATAGCCCTATGAAGCAGATGTTATTATTATGGTATTTTACAGATGAGGAAGAGAAAGTTAAACTGGCTCAAGGTCACACAGCTGGTAAATGGTAAAAGAAATGGTTACCAAGCTGTCCTGTGATATATGCCAGGAAGCACTCGTAATGCTGCCTCCTGTCAGATTCGAGCAAAGGCAAGCACCACACTGCTTTGCATCCCCATTGCCGTTACAAGAGTCTGTTTCTTTAGATACTCTTTGGCAAAGTTAATGGTAAGCAACAAAGTAAAACATAAGAAGAGACAAGTCAGAGGAAAAAGAGGAACACAGTTTTGTCATAAAAGAAGAAAATTCTGAAAATGGGTGGTAAACAGCAATGTCACATGTTACAGTTTTTGAATAGTATGCAAGATTCTAAAAGTCTGGTAATCAGAAATCAAGGGAGGCTTTGGTGTAAGGTGGTTTGCTAATGTCACTGATGAGAAAGGAGATCGAAGTTAACTGAATAGCAAATACAAGGGGAAGAACGACATGGGAAAAAGTTAATGTTTATGTAAGATATTCACGGAGAGAAGTGAGATAGCATATCAGGGGTAATTGTAAAGCATTTGATTTCTTTGTTTTTTCTCCTTAAGATGAAGGTGTCTTGAGCAGATATGTAGTTAAAAAAGAAAGTAGCTAACCTGGAAGGAAATTTTAAGATAGAGATTTTTGAAGATGTACAAAGAAAGTGTCTTTGGGAGTAAAAATCAAACTGTTCTTTCTCAGAGTCAGTAAAAAAGAGGTCAAAAGAAAAGGGGGTGAGGAAGTATAAAGCTAGGAGAGTTCACAATCAAATGCTTCTGCTTTCTAAGGGAAGCAGCCGAAGTCTGCTGAGGATGAGATTAGTACAGAGTTGGGAGGGGTCTGTTCATTTGTGCATTCACATGTGTTCCTTAGGCCTTTTCTTTCAGATCTTGTGTGTTTAAATTTCCCACCTTTCTATTAGGACTGATGTTAGGAAGCAAAATATTTGAGGATAAATTTACAAAACAGCTGGGGTTAGAATATTATTTAATCATGAAAATGAGACATGAAAATAGTAACAAAGCTGAGAGCAAGGTATTGAAATGAGAAAAAAATACATACACCAATTGATACAGATTTTAGTACAAGAGAAGTTTCTTTTTCAACTTAAGTCCCAAGACAAAGGAGACTACTTAGACCCTGAAATAGTCAAATAATTTGTTATAGGTCATTTTCCTCAAAAGATAAGCATGACAAAAGTCAATAGATGGTATAGTCAAAGGAGTAACTTCCTGCAATGTATAATTTGAAGCTTGGTCTGCAGTCTATTTTATGAATGATGTGAACTTATGGTTTAAAGGAGAGTAGAATTTGGACATATGATAGTAGAGAAATATTCTAAATAAAGGAAATGTCATAAACAAAGCTAGAATTACTAGGCCCATAGAGCTAATTCTATAGAATTCAATTATGCTTGAGGATAGGGTATGAGGAGGTAAACTGAGCAAGATTGAAAGGTTAAGGAGTTTGTACCTTATTTAGAGTATGTGCTTTAATAGATTTTGGAGACAAAAGTGATGCATGAGAACTGTGTATCAAATATTATCCCCCACTGAGTATTTTCCCTGAACTATCCTTATTCCTATGATAATGTTAATGTGTCACATGAGCTTATGATACATATTATAATAAAAAACATATAACATTAAATTTACTACTCTAATTGTTTTTAAGTGTACAATTTAGTAGTAAGTATATCACATTGCTATGCAACAGATCTGTAGAATTTTTTTTGTTGCAAAACTGTAACTCTGTACCCGGTAAACACTAATTCACCCACCCCTTTTCCCCAAGCCCTTGGCAATCACCTTTCTACTGTCTTATTCTATGATTTTTAACCACTTTAGATACTTTATATAAAAGATACCATACAGTATGTGGCCTTTCATAACTGGCTTATTTCACTTAGCATAATGTCCTTCAGGCATGCACGTGTTGTAGCACGTGCTTCTTTTATAAATCTACATAATACCCTATTGTACAGGTATACCACATTTTCTTCATCCAGTCATCTGTCAATGAACATTTGGGTTGCTTTTACCTCCTGACTTTTGCGAATAATGCTGCAATGGACATGGGTCTGCAAATACGTCTTCAAGATACCACTTTTAATTCTTTTTGATATCACACACACACATACATATACACACACATACACATACATATACACATACATGGGATTGCAGGATCGTATGGTAATTCTATTTTTAATTTTTTTGAAGAAGCTACATTCTGTTTTCTGTAATGTCTACATCATTTTACATTTCCAACAGCAGGGCTCAAGGGTCCCAAATTGTCTGCATCCAATACTTATTTTTTGTTCTTTTCATAGTGCTCATCCTAAGTGTGAGATGATATTTTATTGTGGTTCGATTTCCATTTCTCTTGTAATTTGTGATGCTGATCATCTTTTTTTTTTAATTTCAGAATATTATGAGGGTACAAACATTTAGGATACCTAAATGCTTTTGTACCATTTGAGTGTAGGTTATAAGTGTGCCCAATTCCCCAGATAGTGTGCATTGTACCCATTAGGTGAGAATTTACCCATCCCCACCACCCCTCCCACCTGCTTCATTTCCTATGAATGTTATTTCCATATGTGCACATAAATGTTGATTGATTAGCTCCGATTTAATGGTGAGTGCATGTGGTGTTTGTTTTTCCATTCTTGGGATATTTCACTTAGAAGAACGGTCTCCAGTTCCGCTGAGGTTAGTACAAGATGTATTTGGTCACCATTCTTTTGTGGCTGAGTAGTACTCCATGGTATACATATGCCACATTTCATTAATCCACTCACGTATTGATGGGCACTTGGGTTGTTTCCACATCTTTGTGATTGTGAATTGTGCTGCCATAAACATTTGAATACAGATGTCTTTATTATAGAATGTCTTTCTTTCCTTTGGGTAAATGCCCAGTAATGGGATTGCTGGATCAAATGGTAATTCTATTTTGAGTTCTTTGAGGTATCTCCATACTACTTTCCATAGAGAGTATACTAATTTGCAGTCCCACCAGCAGCGTATGAATGTTCCTATCTCTCCACATCCACGCCAACATTTATTGTTTTGGGACTTTCTGATAAGAGATATTCTCACTGGAGTTAAGTGATATCTCACTGTGGTTTTGATATGCATTTCCCTGATTATTAGACATGTTGAGCATTTTTTTCATATGTTTATTAGCCATTAGTCTATCTTCTTTTGAAAAGTTTATGTTCATGTCTTTTGCCCACTTTTTAATGTGGTTATTTGATTTTTTCTTGCTGACTTGCTCAAGCTCTTTATAGATTCTAGTTATCACCCCTTTATTGGATATATAGACTGCAAATATTTTCTCCCATTCTAAATTTATTCTCTCTAATGATAGTTACCTTGGCTGCGTAGAAGCTTTATAATTTAATAAGGTCCCATTTATTTTTGTTGTTGCTGTGATTGCTTTTGGGGTCTTTTTCATAAATTCTTTGTCTAGGCTGATGTCTGTAAGAATTTTTCCAACATTTTCTTCTCGAATTCTTATGGCTTCATCCTTTAGATTTAGTCTGTTATCCATTAGGAGCTGACTTTTGTGATCATCTTTTTATACACTTTTTGGCCATTTGTACTCCTCTTTACAGAATTGTATATTCAAGTCTTTTGCCCAATTTTAAAATCAGATAGGTTATGATATTTTCGTCTAAGGAAAACTTAGCAGTTGTGCCAAAGACCAGTTCTCATGGGGGATGAAGTAGCTTTCTGAAAAGAAATTTGTAGAGCAGAAGCGTCAACTATTCCTTCTTCTTGCTGCCTCACTCTCAAGAAATTCAAAAGGCTTCTAGAATTTATGCAGCAAATTTCTGAGATATGGCTAAGACTTTTGAAGGACCAGTTATGAAGGAGCCATAAAAACATTATCTTGTGGATATTCATGCCATTTTGGTTTTACCTTGAGACTTGAAATAAAAATTACCTGTTTTTTAAATTTATTTAATGTAAAACATGCAAAATGTAATCTAACAGCCTCTTCCTCAGTTTGGCAATTATTATTTCAATTGTATCTCAAAATATCAAATCTTGAAATATACTACTATTGAAAAGGAAGATTCTTTCATGACTGTTTTCTGAAGCTTTTCTTCAGTAGTACATGCATGTCGGAAAATACATAAAGTCTGAGTCTTGACTTTTGTAGAATCAGTGATTGTTGCTTTCAAAATCAGGTTATGACCCAGGACAGCCACCACCAGAGAACACTTGCACAATAGCATCATAAGGCTCAGTGCCACAGTGATCTGGGAAGGGCAACTAGACATAGGCGCTATTTGGTTCAGAGAAGCACCAATTAATTCGACTGCTCTCTGATCCACTTGAAGAACTCAGCTGGAAATCAAATAAAGCCAACTTAAAAAAACCCCTAACATTTGAGGTATGTTGTGTGTTCTTTCAAGTAGAGTATATTTTAGACTCTAGAACTAAGGGTCATAACTCTTGTATCTCTCTCTTTTCATAGAATTAGAGTTTGACAATGGTGTTAAAAATAAAATGAGTGTGAATGTCCTCTGAAGGCTATGAGAAAGTTGACAAAAAAAGTAAAGAAGGATTAAGGCAAGGCCTTTAGGTAGGAGTAATAACAACAACAACAATAATAAAATTAAAAGCTTTTTTTTCTATCTTCATTGATTCTCACTCTTCCTCTAGGAAACCAAAATTATATGAGATTTACATTCCCATAAGAATGGCTGTTATAAAAATCAACATCATATTTTGAGTAAAAAAACTGATGGAATTAAGAACTGATTTAAAAATTAATTTTTTGACATTCACAGCATTCTAAGATTCTCTCCACTTCTTAAATTTAATTTTTATTTAATATTTAATATAATGTCGTATATGTGACTCCCTCCCTCATCCTGTTAGAAGCCACACATTGACTAAAACAGCTTTCCAGAAAGTAAATTATTTCTCTAATCTCAGACACAATTTTGCATTTCTTCAAAATCCCAAGTGATTCTTGAGAGTATGGGATAGTTTTATAGTATTCTTGGCCTTCTGTCTGGGGGTGTTTCTACCCATAGCATGGAGAGGGGAAACCTAAACAAAAAGAAGGACAATGAATAGTACTGTGATCTCACTGATTTGGGGAAACAGTTTAAAGATGAAGGAGGCTGAAATGGCTAGAATATGCAGATCATGGTACCAAGAAAATGAAGCAAGACAAGGGACAAGTTATGAAAATATGCATGGAGTTAGACTTGAGCCTTTTATTGAATACTAGCTTGAGCATTAGAAGGAGAAATTCCACAAGGCCAGACAATGGAAAGCTCTGTGGAGCTATAAGCTAAGCAATGCCTAAAACTCAGAAAAGGCTGGTAGGCATTTAAGTTTCAACTAAGCAGACTTGTGAAAACATATTGAAAACCTAGGGAATTCAGTAGAATCTGTGGAAGACTTAAAACTTCATAGTAAAGGTAAATGAACCCAAGAGGGAAAGCTATATCTCCTCTAAAGCAAACATCAAAAATAAGGCTTTGAAAGGCTAAGGCTGGTCCATATTTAACTTAACTGGCTGTCAAAACAAAAGTCAACACATTTTAAAGGAAGACAGTACCAACCAGGCATTTGACAGCATAACCTTCACCAAGTCCAGCTCTCAATAAATTATAAAAAGATATCTAAAAAACACCAAGTATTTAAAAATCAAACAAGTTACCTAGAATAACTCACTCACGCTAAAATGCACAGAAAATAAGCAATGTAAGGTAGTTTCTTAGCTTCATAAAGGAAATCTACTAAAAACCTACTTGTAACATCAGACATAATTGAATGACATAACACTGTCTCCCTAAGACTAGGAACAAGACAAGTATATTACTTCTCACATTCTCAATTAGACATTAGAGAAGATACTCTAGCATGCACAATAAGGGGGAATAAAAGAGAAATGCATGATATGCAGCTTGAAAATTAAGGGGAAAACCTTCTCTTCATTCATAGAAAACAAAATCATTCTTGTGGATCAGGTTTCCTAGGAAGCAGACTCTTAGATGGAGTTTAGCATGCAGAAACTTTACTGAGGAAATGCATCTCAAATCAGTATTTGTTCAGGGAAGGGTACAAAACGGTACTGGGTAGGAGAAGAAGCTATCCTGAAACTTAAAAAAAAAAAAAACAAAGACTCAAGTAATCCCATGGGATCTGTGGAGGTAAAATGCCATTTTAGAGTTCGGAAAAGGTGGCCAAACTTTTATACTGCCTCAGGAAGGGGTTTGCCTTTGGGCAATTTGACTAACTTCAGCCGAGCCAATCTCTGAAAGGGCTTGCCTCACTTGGCAGACTGACTTCCAAGAGTGCTCCCAATATTTAGATAGGAAGTCTTTCATTAAAAGACAACACAATCTTATACGCAGCATCCACAAAAATTAAGTGTGTAGAATGTCTAAATCTATAGAAAAAGATTACTAGAATTATTAAACATGAACTTAGGTCAACTGATACATGATTCATATACAGTAATAGATTATGTTACTATATGCAAGCAATGAAGAGTTTAGAAAGTAAAATTAAGAATATAATTTATAGTGCTATCCAGAATTAGGAAATATTAGGTTATGAACTATAAAATATCCAATTTCTTTAAGTAGTAAGTTTGACAGTTGATACCTCTGGCATTTCATTGTGACACTTCTTGTTTTATTTTTATTATAAAGGTACATCCTCAGTCTTTCAAATGCATGGTTTGGCTTGTGATTATCTTTCAAATTTTATTAGAGCAATTTTTATGAAACCGTAGATAAGTCAAAATCCATATTATTATTTATCTTCCTATATGTGTCCAGTGCACATAAGATTTATCTATGTGTCCAAATTAAGAGTGAGCATTTTGAAATATTTAGAGTACATTGACATTGTAATTTCATGTCTATTGAATTTAATGCTAACAAAATATAACTTGTTTGTTGCATGTCTTTGTGGGGGTTTTCCACTTATATTTAATGATTCATTTTCATTGTAATTCACAAATGTATCCATTTCTGAGAGATTTGAATTTTTTTAAATGGTTCTGTGTCACAGATACTTTGAAAGCCTTATGCTAAAGAATTGAAAATAGAGGTGTTGGCCCATAGCAGCACACTAGTGAGATGACCCAACGGAAATGACCAGGAAGCTAAAGAACTATGCACTGTGTGGATATGGCTCAGTCTTTAATGTCTCAATCTCCATTTGATTTCCCATGAAAACAGAAACCACAAATAATTGCTTTGACTGTCATGTTGTTCCCTACCCATATGTTACTACAATTTATGCTTATTGCAAGAGGTGAAAAGATTGCAGAAAATGTGTGTGTTTAATTCCCTGTGAGAGGAAGTTCAGAAACAGAAATTATGGCCAACCTTGGCATTAATGCAAACATGGAGACCAAATTTCATGCTGATACTCCAGATGGCCACGACTTTACAAGCCTAATACACGGTGCTTTTCTCCCTTACAAACTGCTTCGTTAGTATATCAGTTGCTTAGCATTAAATTAACATAATGTCTTCTTTGTGTGCTGCTATGATCAGACCTTCTACAACTGAAGAAAGAGCAACATAAACTAAAATAATGCATTGATTGTGAAGCGTGGACTTTTCAGCTAAAGAGGTCTCTGAACTGAGGTATATATCCGTTCAACGTAAAGCTAAAATAACTCCACTCGTTGGACTATAGTTTTGTTTACTAGATATTTTTTAGTGAAGGACTAGCACCAATTTCATGTACACACACAGATATGGGAACAATTTGATTGCAGGATGCTCAGCTAGCATATGTTAGACTTAATGGAGTATGCAATAAATGTTATTTATACATTTTTCTTTCTATTGGCTATAGACTAAAATGGCACAGAAAGCTAATGAGTCATAGAGAATTATTGTATCCCTAACTGGTTTTATTAAATGATCAATAACGAGGTGACAAAATGAGGTCTAATAATTATTTAGAATAAATACATTTACATAAGGATTTAGCCTTTAAATTTTCTCTGTAGCCTAAATTATTAGCACAGAAGTGTATGAAAGACAATGTCTTTTTTCTATGTCTAGTCAAAATTCATCTGATTTAGTAGGCTGTATTTATAGAGGTATCTTGAAAGCTTTCCCACTATCATGGAAAATTTAACTCTATATCAAAATCTTTTGTGAGCCTTGCTTGGTAAATAGAATCAGGAAAGGAAATACATATATGTGAAACTAGAAAGGAAATCAATATATAAAAAAATCTTTTTGATTATCTCCCCAAGCCTCCCCGACTGGCACCAAAGAAACTTAGTCTGCGAGTCAGTGTAGTAGTAAAAATTTTCTGAAGAGTCAGCCATACGCGTTTTACTTAAAATAGAAATTTTATTCATCTTATATGCCAGTCAGTGAATACTTTTCCTATAAACCATCAGATGCAAAATGTAATATTTCTCCCAAAGACTTGATTGAAAATTCATATTTATAAAGCAGTAAAATACTGATATAAAATTAAACTTTCTGTAAAACACTAAACCAGTGTATATGGGTAAAGTGTTATTTTTCTGCATTTATTTGTTCTCACTACTTTGCAATGAGAATTGTATTTAGCCATTACACTACTGCATTAATTTTCTGAGTAAAAATTCTAGTTATAAAGTACTAAAATATATCTTATTTAATTATAGATTTTTTTTATTTCCTTCATGAAAACATTATATAACACTGAAGTTATAGAATTACATCAGTGACTCAAATACCTTTGCTTGTTTATATACAATATTTTACAATATTTTAATATGTGGAAGACTCCAATATAATTGTTTCCATTGTCTTCCTTATCCTCTTTTATGGAAAACAACCATTTTATTTGCTATGGCAAATCATTGAGAGAATTAAATGAGCTTGGAAAAAAAGTGTTCACCTTAAGTGCTACATACCTGTTTGCTGATATTACCATTACCACCATTCACGCCATGAAGAAAGCCCCTTGGGTTATATTCCTATTCAGTCTTTATCAGATCGTTATGCTTCTTTTTTTATTTCCATGAATTTCAAATCCGTGTTCTAGTTCTCTCAATTATTGTGGCTTCTTTGAATTTGGTTTCCTAGTTTAATCTTAGCTTAGTTTGTTCTTCTGTTTTTGCTCCTCTGATTTTAGGATCTTGAGAGTTCTTAATTATAAACTCCTTATCCTCATATAGAGGAGCTCACTTTCTAGAACAATTACATATGCAATTCAAGCTGCTATGGTTTGAATGCTTTTGTCCCCTCAAAATTTATGTTATCAAAAGCTTAATTCCAGTGCAATAACGCTGTGGGGGTGCTTAATAGGAGTAGGGTAGGTCACAAGGTCTCTGAACTCATGAGTGTATTAATGCAATTATAAAAAGGGCTTATGGGAGTAGATCATCTGCTCTCTCACTTTTCTTCTGTCCTGCCATGTGAGGAAAAGTCTTCCTCTGCCCTAAAGGATGCAACATTCAAGGCACCATCTTGGGAGCATAGATCAGGCCCTTACTGGACGCCAAACCTGCCAGTGCCTTGATCTTGGACTTCCCAACCCCCAGAACTGTGAGAAATAAATTTCTGTTCTTTATAAATTATCCATTATCAGGTATTCTGTTATAGAAGCATAAAATAGAATAAGGCACAGGCTCTGTGGGCCTGTATGAAAATTTCAATTAATTACCCATTTTCTAAAAAAAAATCACAGAAATTAGAGATATGCAGAGAGCCAAACACAAACACAAGCACACACACCTGTTCACATTTCTAAGTTAATTTAACATACACTTATTGAGTAGATTTTGTATGCCAGAAATGTATATCGATAATGTTAATGTACACGAGCACTTGAAACCAATGTTTGTATTTGTGTAAGCCTTAGTTTCCTCTTCTGTAGGTTAATTAATGGTAAGAGTAGCACTTATCCTATGACACATCTATGAAAAGTAAATGAGGGAGTGAATGTGATCAACACAGAACCTGGGGCACATGAACAAATATTGTAAAATATAGTGTATTATGAAGATAGGCCTGCCCTTAGGGAACTCAGAGTCTACTGAGAGATGGATAGTAAACACATAAAAGTTTATCACTATAGTGAACCAAGCATCTTAAATACTCAGAGCTAGTTGGGAAAATTATTCTAGGAAGATTGAACTCAAAATTTGCTTAACAATCTGAATGAACTTCACTTAGATCAAGCCTATTTCATAAGTAAATTAAAATAATCAATATCCAAAATCTATCAATAATAAAATTTTAACACATCAGCTCTGGCAATGAAAAATTAAACATGTATGATGTGTTCTTTTAAGGTACGTGCAAATCAAAATAACCTCTACATGTTTCAATATCAAACTAAAATTACATTATCTTTATTATTCTTTGATTTTGCATGGGTGGCTTACTTTATCAAAAATAATCTTCACAATAGGGATTGCATTAATTCTGTAGATCACTTTAGGTAGCATGGACATTTTAACAATATTGATTCTGCCAACCCATAAGCATGGTAGGGTTTTCCGTGTGTTTACATCTTCTATAATTTCTTTTCTCAGTGTTTCGTAGTTCTCCCTAGATAGGTCTCTCACCTTCTTCATTAAATATATGCCTAAATATTTAGTTTTCTTTGATACTATCATGAAAGGTGTTGTGTCTTTGATTTGATTTTCGGCTTGACTGTTGTTGGCGTATATGAATGCGACTGATTTGTGTGCACTGATTTTGTATCCTGAGACTTCATGAATTCATTTATCAATTCCAGGAGTCTCTTTGTTGAATTCTCGGGATTTTCTAGATATAATATCATATCATCAGAGATAAGAACCCTCTTACACTGCTGGTGAGACTGCAAATTAGTAAAACCCCTGGGGAAAGTAATTTGGAGATATCTCAAAGAGCTAAAAATAGAAATAATATTTGATCCAGCAATCCCACTACTAGGCATCTACCCAAAGGAAAAAAAGACATTCTATAATAAAGACATTTGTACTTGATTGTTTACAGCAGCACAATTCACAATTACAAAAATGTGGAAACAACCCAAGTGCCCATCAATACATGAGTGGATTAATAAGATGTGGTATATGTATATCATGGAATACTACTCAACTACAAAAAACAATGGTGAACTAGTACCTCTTATATTATCCTGGATAGAGCTTAAGCCCATCCTTTGAAGTGAGGTATCACAAGAATGGAAAAACAAGCACCACAAGTACTTGCCATCAAATTAGTACTAACTCATCAATACTAAGGTGCTCACATGGAAGTAATAGTCATTGGGTGACCGTCAGGTGGGAGGGGGTGGTGGGAGTGGGTAAACTAACAACTAATGGATGCGGTGTGCACTGTATGGGGGAAGGGCATGCTTATAGCTCCATTTTGGGCAAGGCAAAGACATTATATGTAACCAAAATGTTTTTACTCCCATAATATTATGAAATAAAAAAATAAATAATAATCTTCACCTTGCTAAAAACGGAATCAATGCATGTATTCCTAAGATTTATATACAAGTTTCACAATTTATAATCATCAGTGTCATATTAAAAGTGTAGTTTTTATAAAAATTGTTGTTAAACTTATTCAACACTTATTAAATAGCTATTGAGTAATTTGCATATGCCAGACACTGAGGATAAAATAATAAAAAGAGAGACTATGTCTTTTAACACATCGAGCTTACAG
The DNA here is from genome assembly GCA_004363605.1 of Indri indri. Classification (NCBI taxonomy): domain Eukaryota; kingdom Metazoa; phylum Chordata; class Mammalia; order Primates; family Indriidae; genus Indri; species Indri indri. Next base: position 5,320 of record RJWJ010009731.1, on the reverse strand, counting down.
TCTAGTTGGGAGAAGAAACAAGGGAGCAAACAAGGAAGTGATTCGTGCTGAAGACTATGGATGATGTAATATTTACAGGAGTGAGTTTACACAGGGCAATAGAGGAAACTCTCCAAGAATGTGATATATGAGCAGAGATGTCAAGGATAAGAGAGATCCAATGTACGTAGATTTAGGAGTTGCTCATTACAAGCACAACAAACCCAAGAGCCAAATTTGGAGGTAGAAATGAGCTTGACACATTCCGAGAATCAAAGAATTGAAAAACCTGCAGGTATTGCTGGAAATTGGAGAACAAATGAGAGAATTGATGTGGTAGGGGGAAAAAAAAAAATCAAAAGTCCTTTCTCCTAGAACCATAGACAGACTATGATTGGGAGTTTGAATATTATCGGATGAGTAATGAGAAGACAGTGGAATCCCCCAAATGAAAAGTTCCACTAAATGTATACCAATTAGTTTAATGGTCATGAATAGTTGTATGATAACTATTTTTAATCAAGCAAATATATAATATTTATATCTCAAACACAGAAGAAATTGAATGATCAATTTGACTGTAACCAGGTATATTTTGTTACATTGTAGCAAAAAGATATCACAGGTTTACCTTCTGTTACTTAATAATGCAGTCATCATATTGAAGGCTTAAGCCTGCAGAGAGGCAGTCAAAACCCTTAGACACTAAATTTGATATAATATTTTCTCGGGGTGTGGGGTAGAACAGGTATTCAGTAGCACCTTTCATAAGGATCCATATTACTCCATTTGTTTGCTTCTTACTACCAACACTTTAGGCAATTAAAGACTAAATATAATTAGGGAGACTAGATAATTTTTCCAGTTACAGGAAACGAGGTGCTGAGTTTTTAATTAATTATTAGACAGACAAGAAAGCTCTCATATTTTATCAATTGCCAAAATAACACAGATTATTTCCTGGTGGGAAGGGATCACTAATTCAACTCTCTATCTGATGCTATTATTAAGACGAATGAGCATATAGATCTAGTTCACATACTTTACAGCTATTATTTCCAAATTCTATGTGATGGTTTAATATTTAATTTCAACATATTCCAGGAAAAATACATATTTTCACTTATGTTTACATGCTATTTTTAAAATTAACTTGCATTTTATTTTGATCATATGTTAACAATCTTTCTTTTTTTGCATGGAGATAATACTAAACTTCAAGAAGACAACAACATTTTGGGTTTCTTCCAAATAACAAGCTCTTGTGCTGAAAATTCTCTACTCTCTACAACCATTTTTTTTAGGATGAATGACAGAAATGTTTAAAAGGAAGTTAATAGAAAGACAACATCATACCTTTTATTAATACAAATCAAACGAAGTGAAATTGAGTTTGTGATTGTCTCATTGACCTCTAATCAGCTAAGTTTATTGATCTAGAAAGATTAATGATAATAAAATAACTAATATTTACTTTGCCATAGTCTAATCAGCTGTGTTTATCGATCTAGAAAGATCAATGGTAATAAAATAGCTAATATTTACTGAATGTGTCAAAGAATAATTATATTAGTTAAAAATATGACATATAAATATAGCATGGACATGTGTCAAATATTTATTCAACTTATTAATGGGAACACCAGCAGGAAAGTAAAGCTGGTTAAAAGTACAATTCGAAGAAGAGAGGATTATATAGTTAGTCTTAAAAGGCATGCTGAAATAAGTTTGCTCAGTCAGAGACAAAACTAAAGTCTTAAAGGGTAATAAAACCATGATCTCTGGGATTATACAATATACTGAGCAGAAGTCACTTATATAATTACTGGACAAAACCCATAAATTAACATCCAATTTAACAGATTTTGGACCTTAATAAATGGTAAATAGTAATTCAAACAATGATGCATCCTATGGCCTCCAAACTATAGAGAAATAAATAATCCATGGTTGGAGACTGTTAAACAATGTTCCAATAAACAGCGAAAGGGCATCCAGTCATCTTCTTTATCTATTATAAAGTTTGGGATCATGTTTCTTAACAAGACTTTATCAATGCATGCATTTCCCAAGCTCCTGTAATGTATAGACTCATTTAATCTTTCCTATAACCTTATATTGTAAGTGCTAGTGCTCTATCTTCATTTTTGAGAAAAGGAAGCTGAGGCACAGAGGTTAGGTATCTCAAGTAGAATCCTATAATCTAGATCTAGGAGCACCCTTTCCCCACCCCTTGCAATAAATATAGTTGTAGTTCAAATACAGAGCATCATGACATTCTTCGTAGTTTAAACATATAGGAGCATGACATTTACTAAGTATTCTGAAGTTCTTACTCTATGTTCTTTCATAGAAAATTCGGCTAACATACTAGATTTGGATGCTTTATAAATCTAACACATACATACAGTAAAAGACCTCCTCTTCCTTGGCTATTTGCTTTAGCAATTGCAGCATTCTGATGAGAAATATAATTAATAATGTATTGAGCAAATGGATGTTAGTTGAGTGAATAGCATGTAATAAGCACAGTATTGAGAATTTTCACTAAATGTATTCATAGAAAATGGACCCCAAGAAAAAGGAAAATAACTCCAGAAGGGATACTAAGGTGCAAGAAAGAACAACAAAAAAAGGAAAGGAAACACATGGGTTAATACAAGTAAATATTAAGTAGATACAATATTCATTCCATGTCTTTAATCATCTCTTTCATATCATGGCAATTTTTAGACATAGGCAAGAAAGAAAATATAAGATACTATTAAACATAAAGTTATGAATAGTTATGAATAGCTACATAGAGATACTCAGAGTTAAACTGGTTAAGAACTCACATTGCACATGATGAGGGTAAAGATTCCTATTTAATAATATTTCTTGTGAAAAGTAGATTATGTCTTTAAAAATAAAAAAGAGGGCATAATCTAAATAATACATGAGTGATATAATTTTTTAAAATGATAGTTCAAAGGCAGAAAAAAATCATTCAAAGAAGGCATAAAATATTTCGAAAAATAATTTCAAAATTAAGCACCATACATGCAGATTTACCAAACTTGTCCAGATAGTGACTTTTTAATTTGATAAAGAGGAATAAATTTTATATGTTTTTTACAAAAAAAATTCCTAACATATGAAGAATCAGACAGTTTGAAAGTAAAACAATAAGAAATAATATATGAGGTAAAGAATGACCCCCCAAAATTGGTGAAGTTAAATTCATGTTTTATAAAATTTAAATTAAAAATCTAATGATGTTCATTATGCAACCATTAAAAGTTCAACAAGGATGCCATAAAAAAGTTATTTGCATTAATTTGAATACACAGTCTCAAAATATGTTAGCCAATATATGTACAAGGAGAAATTGACAAATCAATCATTATATTTTATATATTATATAAATTATTATGTGCATATATTATACATTATAATTAATATTATAATTTATAGTCTGCTTCTTACAATCACTGAAAGATCAAGAAGATCTAATGTTGGTAAGGTTGTAGAAGATTTGAACATCTATAAAAATCTATATCCTACAATTAGAAAATACATATTCTTCTAAGGCAAACATGGAACATTTTAACAGTTGGTAACAAAGTTGACAATCAAGTCACAACCAATAACAACATATAACAACCTGAACATGCACTTTGATGGATTGCAACTAAGTTAACTAAATATTCTCTATTTTTGAAATTTTATTGTTAAACCCATCTGATGATTATGAATCAAAGAATAAACAAATTTCTAATGGAGATACTCATAAGTGATGTCAAACTCTGCTGAAAATTCAACCGATGTTCATCAACATAGACCACATTCTGGGCCATAAACCAAGACAAGATTATGTATGTGGAAAATCCAAAGGAACTGATTGAGAAAAACAACTTCATTATAAACAAATGAATTAATAATGGATTATAGCATGGTTGTAGTATACTAGGTTAATATAAAAGTCAATCATTTTCCTATATACCAGCAAAGAACAGTGAAATTTAAAATTAAAAACACAAACCCATTTACATTAGCATTCCCAATAATGAAATACTTATTTAATATATATAAATCTAACAAAACATATACAACAAGATCTGTGAGAAACTATAAAACTCTGATGAAAGAAATCAAAGAATTAAATAAATGTAGAGATATTTTATGTTTATGGATAGAAATACTCAATATTGACACAATATCAGTTTTTTTCTGACTTGATTTACAGATTCAATGAAATCACTATCAAAATCTCAGAAAGTTTTTATGTGAATATTTAAAAACTGATTCTAAAGTTTCAATATGTGTTGAAACAGAGAGCCAACACATACTGAAAGAGAAGAATGAAGTTGGAGGACTGATGCTACCTGATTTTCAGACTTACTATAAAATTTTAATAATGAAGACAGTGCGATGTAGGCAAAAATAATAGACAAATACAGCAATGGAACAGACTGGAAACCTCAGAAATAGACCCATATAAACATAGTCAACTGACAGTTGACAAAGGAGCCAAGGCAATGCAGTGGAAAACAGGTAGTCTTTCAACAACTGAAACTGCTAGAATTGAACATCCACATACGAAAAAAAAAAAAAAAAAATGAATCCAGGTACAGACCTTACAGCCTTCACCAAAATTAACTCAAAATGAAGCATAGACCTAAATGTGAAATGCAAAACCATAAAACTCCTAGAAGATAACATAGGAGAAAACCTAGATGACCTTGGGTTTAGAGATGATGTTTTAGATACAGCTTTAAAGGTAGAATCCATGAAACAAAAAAATGACAAGCTGTACTTTATTAAAATTAAACACTTCTACTCTGCATATGACAATGTAAAGAGAATGAGAAGACAAGCCACAGACTGGGAGAGAATATTTGCAAAAGACATAGCTGATGAAGCACTGTTATTCAAAATATACAAAGCATGCTTAAAATTCAACAATAAACAAACAAGCAATCCAATTAAAAAGCCACAAACCTAAGAGACACTTTACCAAAGAATATATACAGATAGAAAGTAAGCATTTGAAGAGATTCTCCACATCATATATCATCAGAGTACTGTAAGTTAAAATAATGAGATACCACTATATACCTATTAAAATGGCCAAAATGTGGAACACTAATAACACCAAGTTCTGGTGAGGATGTGTAACAAGGGCTCTCATTCAATGCTAGTGAGAATGCAAAATGGTATAGCCACTTTGAAAGAAAGTTCAGTGGTTTCTTACAAAAGTAAACATACTATTATCATATGACCTAGCAATTGTGGTTCTTGGTATTTATCCAAAGGTGTTGAAAACTTATGTCTACACAAACACGTGCACACTGTTGTT
>RJWJ010009730.1:0-49102 GCA_004363605.1 Indri indri | reverse complement strand
GTAATTTTAGAATACTTTATCACCCCAAAAACTTTCCTGTGCTTATTTGTGGTCAATTCCTGCTCCTACCCCTGACTCCAGGTAACTGCCGGCCTACTTTCATCTCTATGGATTTGCCTTTCTATGTATTTCTTATAATTATACAACTTGTCTTTTTTTTTTTTTTTCTGGTTTGATGTGGTGTTCTTGAGGTTCATTTATGTTGTAGTGTGTGTCAGCAATTTGTTTATTTATATGCTGAACAGTGTTCCATGGCATAGAACAGAACAGTATTCCATTCCATATGCTACAGTTTGTTTATCCATTCACCAGTTGATGGACATTGGATTGTTTCCAGATTTTGGCTATCATGAGTAATGTTGCAATGAACATTCGTGTATGTGAATGGAATTTATGTGGATATATTGCCATTTTTGGGGGGCAGATTCATAGGAGAGAAATTGTTGCATCATGTGGTAAGTATATGTTTAGTTTTTTTAAGTAATTGCCATACTTTTTCAAACAGGCTGTGCCATTTACCATTTGACCAGCAATGTTTGAAGGTTCGACATTTTTTACATCCTCACCAACACTTGGTATTGTCAGTCTTTTTGATCATAGCCATCCTAATGAGTGTAAAGTGGTTTCTTGGGTTTTAATTTATATTTCCCTGGTAAATAATGATGTTAAACATCTTTTCTTGTACTTTTTAACTACTGGTGTAATTTCTTTGGTTAAATGTCTAGTCAAATGTTTTGCCCGTATTTAATTGGGTTGTTTGCCTTCCTTTTATGGAATTTTATTTAAAAATATATACTTTCTGGATATTATGTTATCTTCAAAAGATACTGTCCTTTGAAGAAAAAAAGTTTTAATTTTGATAGTGGTTCATGATCCATTTTTTTAATGAATCATGCTTTTGATATGATGTTTAAGAAATTTTTGTGCAATTCAAGACCACGGAGATTCTCTCCTTTGTTTTGAGGTAGTTTTTGTGTATACTATGAGGGCCTAAATTGTTAATTTCTTTTTTTCTTTTTTTGTATATATGGACATCCAATTGTCTCAACATAATTTGTTGAGAAGACTATCGTTTTACCATTGAATTGCCATTGCGATTTTGTCAAAAATTCATTGATTGTAACTTTTTTCTAGTTGTTCTGTTGTTTTTCACTGTTTTTTACATATAAGTTTATGCTGATAACACAATGTCAAATTGTAACTTTATCAAAGTAAACTTTGCAATTGGGTATTGTAAGTACTCCAACTTCATTCTTTTATAAAATTGTTTTGGCTATTTTAGGTTCTTTGCATTTCCATATAAATTTTAGGATCCGCTAGTCAATTTCTAAAAAAAAAAAAGCTGCTGGAATTTCGATGGAGATCATACTAAATCTATAGAACAATTTAAGAGTAGCCATTTTAACAATATTGAGTCTTCTAGCCCCTGAAGGTAGTATCTCTCTCAATTCATTTATATCTTCTTTAATTTTTGTCAAGAAATGTTTATAATTTTCAGTATACAGGTCACATTTTTTTGTTAAATTTGTTTCTATGTATTTTATTTTTTGATGTTATTGTTAATGGATTTTAAAAATTTATTTTTATTTTTGTTAATATGTAAGAATAGAAATTATTTTTGTGCATTGATATTGAGTCCTATGACCTTACTAAAGTCAGGTTAGAAAAGTTTGATATTCTAGAATAGAAAAAAGGCTATTTTTTGGGAGTAAATTCTTTAGAATATTTTTATATACAGGATCATGTAATCTGAGAGTTGAGATAGTTTTCCTTCTTCTCTTTCTCTTTTCCTCCTTCCCTCCCTCCCTTCCTCCCTCTCTTCTTCCTCCTTTCCTTTTTTCTTGCCTTATTTTACTGGTTAGAACAATGTACAATGTTGAATATAAGTGGTGAAATGGACATCCTTGCCGTTCTCTGAACTTTAAGAAAAGCATTCAGTTTTTTACCATAGGTATTACGTTAGCTATAATTATAGATGTTCTTAATAATGTTCAGAAAGTGCTCGTCTAGTCCTAGTTTGCTGAGACTTTTTATCATGAGTGCATCCTGGATTATATATCAAGTTTATTTTCCGTATCTATTAAGATGGTTATGCGGTTTGACATACAAGAAAAGACTGTAGCCCTGAATTTACAAAGGAGAAACTTCCTACTGGAGATCAGACATTATTTAGTTTAGGATCATAGATATGATATTCTGTTAATATGTTATATTACATTAACTGATACTCTGTTAATATAATATATTCCATTAATGGGATATATTACATATTCTGTTAATATGATATGTTACATTAACTGATTTTTGGATGTTGAACTGAACTTGAAATCTTGGCATAAATCCTACTTGGTCATGGTGTATAAACTTTTTTATATGTTGTTGGATTTAGTTTGCTAATATTTTGCTAAGGATTTTTGCATCTATGTTTGTGAAAGATATTGGTCTACTGTGTTAAAAAAAATCTTTTTTTGTTGTGATGCCTTTGGCCTCAAAGAATGAATCGGGAAGTGCTTACTCTTCCTCTTTCCTGAAACACTGTGTAGGATTGCTACCATTTCTTTTAATATTTGATAAAACTTACCAGTGAAACTGTGCTTAGGCTTTTCTTTATGGAATGATATAAAATTATCAATTAAATTGCTTTACTTATTAGAGGTCTATTCAGATTTTCTATTTCTTCTTGGGTTAGTTTTAGTAATTTGAGTCTTTCTAAGAATTTGTCCATTCACCTAAGCTGTCTAATTTGTTGGCATTAAGTTGTTTGTATTATTTCTATATAATCCTTTCAATTTCTGTAGTATGGTTGATGTCTCATTTTTCATTTCTGATTTTGGTAATTCGTGTTCTATTCTTCCCTTATTTTTTTCCTAGTAACATTTGATAAAGGTGTGTTAATTTTTCCAAAGAAACAGAATCTTCTCTATTTTTTTTGTCATGATTTTCACCCACCTCTCTATTATTTTTTCTTCTGATTGCTTTAGGTTTAATTTACTCTTTTTTTTTCTAGCTTTTTAAGGTAGAAACTTTAATTATTGAGTTGAGATCCTTCCTCTTTTCTAATATGGTCTTTTAAATCATAAATTTTCCTTGAAGCCCTGCATTAGCTGCATCTTATAAATTTTAATCTATAGTGCTTTTGTTTTCCTTTAGATCAAATCATTCTGCTTTTTGTTGTGATTTCTTCTTTGACCAGTGAGTTATTTGGAATTATGCTATTTAATTTCCCAATATTTGGGTTTTTCCAAATTTCTTTTTATTATTTGTGTCTAATTTAATTTCACTATTGTCAGAGGAAATACCTTGAATGATTTTAATCCTTTTAAATTTATCAAGACTTGTTTTATTGTTCAGCATATGCCCTATCCTGGATAACGTTCCATACATGCCCGCAAAGAATAGGTACTATGTCGTTTTGGGGTTGCGTGTTCTGTAAACGTTAGGTTAAATTGATTGTTGGGTTTAAGTCTTCTAAATCTGATATATTTTTTTTTCTTTCAGTTATTGAGCATGGAATATTGAAACCTTCAACTATATTTGTTCCATTGTCTATTTCTCTTTCAATCCTGTCATTTTTTGTTTCATGTATTTTAGGGCTGTTCCGTGTGTGTATATATTTATAATTACAATACTATGTCCTCTTGATGGTTGGCCCTATTATCATCATGAAATATCCTGCTTTATCTCTAGTAACATTTCTGGTCTTATAGTCTGTTTTGTCTGATACTAACATGTCCCCTTCAGGTTTTTAATAGTGTTTGCATGATAAACATTTTTCTATTCTTTTACTTTTAACCTTTGTTTGCCTTTGAATCTAAAATGTGCCTTTCATAGACAGCTGTAGTTAGTTTACATTCAGGCAATAGTCTCTGCCTTTTGATTACATTGTAGTATATTCACATTCGATGTAATTATTGGTTTGATTAGATTCATGTCTTCCATTTAGCTATTTGTTTTCTCTATGTATCATGTCCTTGTTCCTCTGTTCTTCCTTTAATACTTCTTTTTTATTGAACAAATATTTTTTCAATATGAAAAAATAGGATAGGATTCCTAATGCAGTTTCTCCATTCCACCATTTGACACATTTTGTGTCCTTTTTAACCATTAATTTCCTGGGCATCTAGTTTAATTTCTTTTTCTTCTTCCTTTTCTTTTTAAAAAGCAAAGCTGTATACTTTTTTGGATAATACAGATATTTAATTATATATTTTTCAATCTGCTTTTTGATTCCTTTTTTAAATTATAAAATAATTTACACTTTGTATAAAATTTGGAAAATGCAAAACATTAGGAAAAAACATAAACTTTTACTATTAATAGTTAGAAATAGTTACTGGTAACATTTTGGTGTACCTCTTTTGACTTTTTCCTGTAAGTCTCATATAGTAGTAGATGATTAGATTTTTTTTAAAAATTCTGTTTTTCTGATAAGAAGAGTAATACATGCCAATTTAGTCTTTACGTTTTCTTTTCAGATTTTCTTTAGTAGTGCAGTTAGCTATTATTCTGTGGCATATTTCCTCTGATTACTCAATAGGAGTCTAATCTATTTTGACACTTCTACTGTTCTGATCCTTATAACTACCTGTGCAGTTGTCTTGTATAATCTTCAATTTACTATCGTTTAAAAGATACTTGTGGAGAACTTTCTATTCTGTAGAAATGTAAGTCTGTCCTTTATCAGTCAAAACTGGTTACATATTTCAGTATCTCCTCCTGCACTCAACTTCATCCTTTCTATCGATAGCTTAGCTCGAAACAGAGCTTTCCCTGCATATATTCTATGTGGCCATATGGTACTCCAGCTGTTGCAATTGAACCACAAAGCCAGTGTGTACCTTCAGATTTCCTTTTCTTCTCAGAGCAGCAACTGAACTTTATGAGCCAATCAAACACTTCAAGAGCATTAGAAAAACATTATTGACATGTCAGCATTGTTATGAAAACACCACATGATACACCACCTAAGAGAACACACAGCAGTTTTCTCAGCAACCTTCACCATACATTCGTCAAAGGACTCCAGAACCTGACTGTTGCTCTGTTATTAATGTGTTGGGAAATAGCTTAGCGGGTCATGGTAACTGCTTTTGTCTTCCTGAAGTATATTCAGGATAGAAAAAAAGATATCAGAGGCATGACAACATAATACACTAGATTTTCTTTTCCTCCTTTTTCATCTTTTGTTTTAACTCTTCAAAGATTCTGAGATTTGGTATTATTGGGTTCCAGAACTCAGATCACAACTTAATTTTTCATTGCTGCAGCAACTTTAAAATCAGATTTAAGCTACATCATCTTTCTTTTTACAAGTGGGTTTTATGATAACATCTAATTATTATGACTCTGATTGAAACAATTAGCTTTATATGTACTTTTGTTGGGCACCATCCAAACAAGCATAGAAGCAGTGTTAAAGGTCAGTATTGTGTGTGATTAAGAATATAGTCTCTGGAGCAGGACTTCCTAAGTTCAAATCCTCTTTGTCATTTACTAGCTGGGTGACTCTGAGTAGTTTAACTTTTTAAAGCTTGTTTGCGTTGCCAACCTCATGGTCAGTGGGCCTCTCTTTTTCTCTCCTATTTCCTTGTGCAAATAACTACCACATTCTTCTGACTTCCACAGATATGTTCACTACTTTTTTCAGTTTTATCATCACTTATTTTTTTTATTAGTATAAATTTATGGTGTACGAGTGCAATTTTGTTACATGCATAGATAGCATAGTGGTGAAGTCAGGGCTTTTAGGGTATCCATCACCCAAATAAAATACGTTGTATACGTTAAGTAATTTCTCATCATCTGTCCCCCTCTGAGTCTCTATTGTCTATCATTTCGCACTCTATATCCATGTGTACACATTATTTAGCTCACACTTACATGGCAGAACATGCAATATTTGTCTTTCTGTGTCTGACTCGTTTCACCTAACATACTGGCTTCCAGTTCCATCCATGTTGCTGCAAAAGACATGATTTCATTCTTTTTTATGACCGAATAGTATTCCATTGCGAGTAGATACCATATTTTCTTTATCCAATCATCTGTTGATGCACATTTAGGTTGATTCCATATCTTTTCTATCATGATTAGTGCTGAGATAAGCATATGAGATAGGTATCTTTTTGAAATAATATCTTTTCCTTTGAGTAGATAACAAGTAGTGGGATTGCTGGATTGAATGGTAGTTCTATTTTTAGTTCTTTGAGAAATCTTCATATTGTTTTCCATATAGGTTGTAGTAATTGATGTTCCCATCAACAGTTTATGAGGGTTCCCTGTCTCTGCATCCTCACCAACATCTGTTATTTTTCAAACACTTATTTAACATTTCTTTGGTAGTTTTCTTCCTTTTTAAACCTTAGTTTTGATTAAGCTCTACTCCCTTTGTTAAATTTTAATAACATTCATTCTTAGAGAAAAATGTAAAAATATTATGTAATATTTTAAAAGCATATGTATCTATATATCTAAATCTACCTCTCTGTGTGTATACATCAATATTCCAGGTGCTGTTTTAAGGGCCTTGCATGAAAATATTCATAAGAAAGATGTGAAAACTACCTTTAAATATTTGAATAGTTATCATATAAAAAGGGGATACAATTTATTCTATTTTGTTTTAGAAGGCAAAACCAGAATCAAAGAGTAGATATTATAAGGAAGTAAATTTGGTTAAGGATTAAGAGCAACTTTCCAACAATTAGAGATATTAAAAATGGAATGAATTGCTTTGTGAGATAGTGTGGTATAATACTTGGGGGTTCAAAAAGAAATGGAGCTCAACGTCACTAATTATCAGGGAAATGCAAATTAAAACCACAATGAGATATCACCTTACCCCAGTTGGAATGACTTTTATTAAAAAGTCCAAAAACAATATATGCCGATGTGGATGCAGAGAGAAAGGAATGCTTATACACTGTTGGTGGGACTGCAAATTAGTACAAACTCTATGGAAAACAGTATAGAGATTCCTCAAAGAGCTAAAGGTAGAACTATCATTCAATCCAGCAATCCCACTACTGGGTATTTACCCAAAGGAAGAGAAGTCATTTTATCAAAAAGACACCTGCACTCGAATGTTTATTGCCACACAATTCACAATTGCAAAGATGTGGAATCAACCCAAGTGCCCATCAATTCATGAGTGGATTAACAAAATGTGGTATATGTATACCATGGAATACTACAGCCATGATGAAGGGTGACTTAATGCCTTTTGCAACAATTTGGATGGAACTGGAGACTGTTATCCTAAGTGAAGTTATCTAAAGAATGGAAAAACAACACCACGTGTACTCACTATTAAATTGGAACTAACTGATAAGCACAGATGTGCATAGAGGGAAGTGTAAGTCAATGGAAATCAACCAGGGTGGAGGATAGAGGAGGGGATGGGCGAAAACCTACCTAACAGGTACAATGAACACTGCCTGGGTGATGGGCACACTTATAACTGTGACTCAAGCATTTTAAAAGCAATCTTTTTAACCAAAAACATTTGTACACCCATAATACTTTGGAATGAAAAAAAGAAATTGAATGACAATCACTGGGGAATATTTTATTAAAGATTCATACAGGGAGCCCAAGCTTCAAAGGTAAATAATATGATCATATTATTTTTGTAATGCTAGTTTCAGGGAGTGGGGGTAGTACCCATATTATAGACTTTTTGTGCTAGTATGAGAAAAAAACTTTTATTTTCATAGCAGATATGGCTTCACCTGAAAAAGTAATGAATTGGTGGAATAGAGAGATTCATAAAAGCTTTAACTCTGTTTAGCAATTTCTGTTCTTCCAAAGCTTAGTACATAGTGCCCTTCAAAATTCAACTCAATGACGTATCTTTGAAATGTCACCTATATTTGGGTTCCAAGTTTAGTAGCCAATTTCCACTCCTCAAAATGCAATGAAAACTGGCTTTCTATGATCTATCATGAATAGTTTATACATAGTAAAAGCTGCCTTTAAAACATTTTCAACTTATAGGAGTGCTTTATAAGAAAGCCATTTATTTATGTTTTTCAGCATCCAAGAAATTGGACCTTTAGGAAATGCTGAAATAGTAATCAAGTCATTAAGATGTGAGTCTTTAACAACTTTTATTTCAGCATATTTAGTTGTTAGAAAATTAAAGCCAGTTTTCACATTTCTATTACACTGGTAGTTAAAGACTCTGATTTCTTGCTAGATAGATCTGTTTCTGTTATACTTAAACAAAATATGATCCAGAACTCCTGGTTCTGTTTAACAGTATTTCCTCATTCTATGAGTACAGTTTACCACAGTTTGTTTTTCTGAAAAGAATAAAAGTAGTCATGTGTTGCATAATGTTGTTTCAGTCAACGATGGTGGTCCCCTTACATTATAATGCTGTGTTTTTACTGTATCTTTCCTATGTTTAGATATGTTTAGATACACAAATACTTATCGTTGTGTTACGGTTGCCTAAAGTGTTCAGTACAGTAACATGCAGCACCGGTTTGTAGCCTAGGAGCAATAGCCTATAGCATAGGTGAGTAGTAGACTATACCATCTTGGTTTGTGTAAGTGATTGTATGATGTTTGCACAATGATGGAATCACCTAAGGACACGTTTTTCAGAACGTATTCCTGACACATATGTCGAGCAATGGATGACTATTTATGTTTGAATCACATGATGGTCTTGGTTTGTTTTCTCTTTTTCTTTAACTGAAGACACAATGTGTTCTTTTTCATGGAGATTTAGGGGAGTCAAAAATCTGACCTCATTGCAAGCAACAAACAGAGGGAGGATGTTGGTTCCCAAATTCTTGCTCTTTGAAGGAGAGGTCAAGAATTGTATTTCTTGTTGGGACAGACTCATCTGTGATGTTGTTGATGGTCGATATTAAGAATGCTGTGATAACATGCACAGTTCCTTCAAAGGAATAAGATTTCAAGCTTACATGTCTCAAAATTATGAATTAATGTATCACTGTATATTGGCCATTGAACACAAGCTTCAGAAATCCTTCCTTCCACTTTAGGAGAGGTGTGAGGGAGTCTCTCTCTTTCTCCATGCACATACGTGGAGAACCTACTTTATGACTTATAGCACCTTGCGTTGCCATATTTTTCTAATCTAGATATTATAGCTGTAAGTGTAGATCTAATAATAGAATTGCCTTAAATAAGAGTTAGAAAGAAAGAGTTATGAACAGCTTACATTAAAAGAATTTCTGTGCTACTCTGATACATTTCTTAGGTAGGCTAGAAATTCTTATTATTATATGTATAAAACTAATTATGACAACTATTTTTCAGTAGTTTAATTACAATGCTACTCTGCTCTATGGATTTAGAGACATTTTTTCATACTGTGAGTTTATTATTCTGTGAAAATAATATATATTATTTTATATGCAATATTTATATTCTATGTCGACATAAAAGGAAATAAAATTTTGTAAAGTTAGGGTTCTTACTTATCACTACAATTTATAGAAAGAAATCATACCTAACCGAATAGGTTCTGTTATCTGTTTCTTTATAATCTTGATTTTATGGGATTATATATTTTATAGATTTTAGATTTTACATTTCACTCTATCAGTTTTTCCATTTGTAAGTAGATAATGACTTTTAAACTTGAATCCACTCTACTAAATTATAGAAAAGAATGGATAATTGTGTCACTATGTGAGAAAAAAGACTCTAATTTTCTGTTTGTGACAGGGATCATTGGACACTATAAAGATATGTTCGATTTTCTTAGAACATGATCTTGGAAACTTTATGCATGGTTTTATCACTTTAGTTTTCCCCAGACACTTCTTTCAAGTGAACCAGTGTTTTACAGTGTGACCTTCTGGGCACTGCCAATGTTCAATTTGTAAGGCTGCTTCTCACCACTATCATATAACAATTTCGAGTAATTTAATTTAAAAAATGTGCTGAGAGCCTTCTCAAAGTCTAAATATAGAGTATATGTATATCTGCTATGTTTCCCTTAACTACCAATTTAATAATTCCAAGGGGAAGACATGATTAAGTGGGTCTGGTATGAACTGTTCTCTACAATCTGAGCAAGGCTCTGATGTCATGTTTCCTGAAGGTGGAAAAATAGACTCATAAATTTCCAAATGTTTTCATTATATATGTAAAAATTGACTTGAGTACTTTGTTATTTTCTTCTCTTTGCTGTTAATAATTCTTGATTCATTATATACATTGTATTTACTTTTACCTATCATAGGTGAGAGGGTTTCCTGGGTTAATTTTCAATTACGTTTCCTTCACTCCCTGCCCCAAAGGGATTGCCGTCACCAAAAAGTATGGCTTATTTCAAACTTCTAAATTTGGTTTATTTAAGGTATCCAGTTTTATCTGTCTCCTTTATCATTGTTTGCATTTAATGTTTGAGTTGGTTTTCTTGGTTTGGCATAGTTGAATTGACTAAGACACTATTTTTGGTTTATGGTAAGTTTCTGCATATTTTTCAAAAGCATACTTTATGACTGAGAAGAAGCTTTTGAGTGTTGATAGCGTGAATTCTCAAGATTGCTTATCAGACCAACCATTAACTTATTTATGAACCACTATATATTATAGTATAGAAGGTATTTTTCTTTATTTTTTGTAGAAAATGTCAAAAATCATTTTATTCATCATGTGAAAAATTAGTGTGAGAAATTATCATATAATTACTTATTCCATTTATTTTCCTACTAGAATCAATCAAAACATTTAAAAATCTATTTTTATTTAACTTAAATTGGAGGCTCAGAATCCATTTATCCTTTCAGAACTGAGGATAATTTAAAACAGGTTTCATACCTCTTGGTGTAGAATTGACTGGCAGAAGGAGAGAAAAGAATGTGCTCTAAAATCCTACCAGTGATAGTGCAGATTGCTGACATAAAATACGTTTTATTATAGTAGTTATTGTGAAGGATTGATACAGTTAATTCATGTTTAAAAATAATATGACTTTTCATCAAAATTAGTGACTTCCAGTTTCTGGTTGAAATCAATTTCTCTCTCTCTCTCTCTCTCTCTCTCTCTCTCTCTCTCTCTCTCTCTCTCTGTGTGTGTGTGTGTGTGTGTGTGTGTGTGTGTGTGTGTATAGATACATACACATATATGTTAGGTATGCGTTTTTTTAAAGATGATTTTAGAGACTAGATCTTTTGAAAACTTTTCAGAGTTTTAGTGGACTTTGAGAAATACAGGGTGCTAATTAGCCTGACATGCTATAATATCTTATAATTTCTTGCTACCCTTTCAAAGATGATGATTATGAAGGTGACAACAATGATGGGCAGTTGTTGAATTGCTCAGTGCTTAGTACCAGGTCCTCTTCTAAACATTTTGTGTATATTGTCTCATTTAATTCCCATAACAATTCTGTGAGGTAGATACTGTTACTAAGGCCCACTTTTTAGATGAAGAAATTAAAGTACAAAGAGGTTGGAAACTTTTCCGAGGTTATATAGTTAGTACATTCCAAAGGCAGTATTTGGACCCAGATGGTCAGGCTCCAGAGCCTGGGCTGTAATGTATGGCCTGAAATAAACTTTACTAGCATGTTATTTTGAAGGATATCAAATAAGATGTATTTCTGAGCATTTACTTCAAAAAGAGACTGCATAGGGTCTGCATTAGGTTCTTATTCTTGCAGAGTCTAAGATCAGTTTTGGAAATAAGATAAAAATATATGTAAAGATCATGATTAATGCAGAAGATACAAAGGAGTTGACCGTTGACTTATTAACAGTGTGAGCTCATAATGGTCTTCCTTTGAGATAAGCTGAATTTTATTTAAATGTCACAATTAAGTTATTCTTTTGATTGTCCTATGAGCCCAAGCATAAAGGATGGCACTGGTGATTGTATGTTGCTGGTAATTGTAATGTTTTAAATGTTATGACAAAAGCTATTCTGGAAAACTGAAATAACTTAAATTTCTTTTCTACATGTTGTAAGATCATATAAGGAAATTCTAATACTGTCTTGATTGCTTTATATAACATTCTTTAAAGATGTAAGAAAATATTTTTTCTTCTGATAATTTTTGTTTACCCCAGTAGAGTGAGGACGAGTCTCATCTTTGTCAATTTAGTTTTATTTTGCAAATGGTCTATGTCCATTTTTACTCCATGAACACTATCTCTGCTACATGGTCAGTCCTCCAGGGTCCAGGTTAATTTAATACTTTAAGACTTCTCAACCTTTGTCTCACAGGCTTACCTTATTCTATAACCTGTTGTATCTCCTCATCTAGTATAAATTCATAGGGTAGTCTGTTATTCTGTTCCTCGTTTTTTTCAATACAGTTTTGATATTGAAAAAATCATTTCATATATCAATATTGGTTAAAATCAAAATTTTAAAAAATCTTTTTGCAATGCATCTTTTTGTCATATTTTAAATAAAAATTCTGCAATATTGCATTTAACCTGTGCATAATGTCAGATTGACAACAACATGTTTATGCTGATGTGGCTGTGGGCCTTCAGAAGAAGTCCTGGGATTTCATCTGTGCCAGGCATGACCCTTTTATACTTTGTCCTCTTCCTTCATTTTTTTAGTCAGACGTGATGAGTTTTGTTCATTATTCTATCCATGACATTTAGCCATTGTCTGGCAAACAGCAGGCACTCCAGAAATGTTTGCTGAGCGAGTAAATGATTTTGTAATTCATTCTGCTTTGTTGTTAAGGCCAAAGTGTAAGAATACATGTGACAGCATTTTGAAAAGTATTATTTAATTGTGAGGTATTATATTAGATACAATTATTCATCCATTCATTAGTGGTTATATTTAAACTTTCACTGTTAACATAAAAATAATTTGATGATTTAATCAATATTTCTCTAAATTACTTGTCATTACAATCTGCTGGGCATAGAAGGAAAAGATAAAAAAAGAATTATAAATAAAATCCTAATGGAGTAATTTCCTAATGGGTCCCCATTTGTGGTTATTAGTTTAATTTCAGTCATCGCCCATAACATAAGTAATTCAATCTTATTATATTTCTTCTTCATTTTCATGCATGTTTATACAATGGATATTCCAAACTTTGACCACAAGTCCCTAGTCGTCTTTCTTTCCCTTCTTTCTTTGCCACTGTTTACTACATATATCTAGTCAGGTTCAGTTTGAGACCATTTGTTGAACATTTATTTCATTCCAAGCTTATTGAGCTTATACATATTAATATGATACATTTCCAGCCCTCAAGGAGTCTCTTCTTTTTCACTACTCATATTATATACATTTTTTTTTTGTTTCTGTGTCTGTCTCCTATTAAATTGTTAGTTTCTTAAGGACATGAACTATATCTTATCCATCTGTATTTCTTTAGCACTCAGTATAGTGCCTGGCATAAAGCAGACAATTAATTGTTGAGTCAATATATACTTATAAAGAATTTATCCTTCATTTGATAGCACATATAGAAGTATTTCAATCATAAACCTCGACTCAAATTTGTCTTTCACCTTAACATTTTTATTTTATTATTATTACTGTTGTTTTTTGTAAGTCTATGTCCATGCGATCACCTTAACATTTTTAAGTAAGAGAGCAGATATTTGTCATCCTCATTTAATAGCTGAGGAAACAGAGAGGCAAATGTTATAAATGATTTACCGGATGCTGTGGTGCTAGTGCCTGGTCTGATGCCCATCTCAGAATCAATTTCATGAAGAAAGCAACCTAGGCAAAAAGCTAAGTGTAAAAGTATTAAGAGTTCAGCACGTTTCCAACTTTTATACAATAAATGCTTTTTGGAGGTTGAGTTGATGTTCACTTGGTGACAGCATTCTACTTGGACAAAGAAACAAGCATCTGTCTTAAATTCAGGAACTGTGTTAATTCCTGAGAGCCTATTTTGTACGAGTCACCATGTTGTGCTAGATGCTAAGGATGTAATGATGAACAAACCGTCTGTTGTTAATGAACTTCCACCTGCGCGGAAGGCAAGACCAAATACATTGTGGTAATTCCTAAAATGGAAAGGATGTGCTTGGTTTTTTTGCTTGTTTGGTTGGTTATTGTTTATAAGTGCTCACCATGAGCAAGGCCTTAGAATAAACATTTCACATGTACAGTCTTTTTAATTTTTCCAACAGTCCTATGAGGTGAAATCATTATCCCCATTTTACAGGTAAGAAAATTGAGGTATGAGTATTATGTTGTGGGATCCTCAAAGAATGAATAATTGGTTCTTTATGGTGGAAATGGAGAAGGAAATTGGGAATAGGAAACTGGCATGGTGATATTGGGTCAAGGAAAATATCTAAAAGATTTATTTAAAGCATGTTCTTAATAAGAGTGGCAATTTTTTTTAAAACCAGAATTGTTTTAGTTCTTTAATCATCTTTGAAGCCTCTTTTGGATCACATTTTGTCTTGAGGATCACGTTTCTGGCATGGATCCCTGGGAATATGAGGAAAGGACATCTTAGAATGTTCCAGTTGGCTGGAAGTGTGGAAACATCTGAGGGATTTTTCTGGTCAGGTCCAGCATGAGCAGAAATCATACTGCAAGTTCTGGTCTTGGAGCATTTCGGGATATGGGAAATTGAATTCAGTGAACATGGGAAGAATAATGAGAAGTCCATAAACAAGTTTTAAAAATAGGCGACTTCCATGCCCTGTTCCTGGCTTTTCCCATGGTGTCACATAATTACATTGCATTGCACATGGATTCAGTAAGGCAGACTTTATAACACTTGACTTTTACCCTGATATTTTCACTGGCTTTAGTACATATTGCATGTATCAAGTTTATTTTAAAATATAAAAAGAAAAATCAAAACTAGGCTCATCATAGGATTCTGTATACGATAAAATTTCAGAGAAAGCAGAGGTTCCATCACTTTTTATTGCTAGAATATCATTGCTTTCAGTAGTTAATGAAGCACTGAAGTACTATTATTTGAGAGTAATTGTAATAAGGACAGCTTGACTTAAAAAACTCATGAAATAAAGATTTTTTAAAAAAGAAGTCAGTTTTGTTACAGTCAACTTTAATCAGTACTGTGAAAGAAATCAACAACTTAATGTTCTGCTGTTTACTTGAAGTGCTAACAAAATGTTAACAAGCAGCAGCTTACAGGGATTGTTTTATTGGCTGTTTAAGAGTCATTTGTAATTATAAGATCCAAATGGTAAACAATTGGAAATGTTTAAACCATTAAACATGGTTCAGTTTCTTTTAACAGATTAAGATTGCTCTGAAATAGAAATCCTGTTTGCACTTTCAATGACGTTTAATAAATTTGCACTTCGTCTACACTAATGTATTATAAATTTTGAATTGGTGAAATGTGATTTAATGTCTTAATGACAATTAAAAGTCATTAATAGTTTTTCTTTTTATCTTTTATTAAATAATACTTTGTGCAGACAAAAGAATATAATCTATTTATAATATAAATGCAAATTGTGATGCATAGAACTAAGATATTAACCTGTGAATCCACTGCCTAAAAATTAAAACATTCTTGATTTTATGCAGGGAAACTCGCTGAATCCACTCTCCTGCCTCGCCTCCCTGTTCTGCAGTATTCTATCCACTATGAAATAACCATTCTGGGTTTGGTGTTATCATCTGTGTGTGTGTGTGTGTGTGTGTGTGTGTGTGTTTTGTCAAGGACCTTTGAATAATGTATATATCCCTAAATATACGTTGTTTACTTTTCCTTGTTTTTGAGGTTTACAAAAAACGTAATTATGTTTCACAGATCTTTGAGCTTGGATGTAAGCTAGTTTATCTGGGATCCTCTATTGCCCAGTGAATCAACATATACTTTGTTGAACTCTGGTTTAGTGTATTTCAATTTTTAAAGTGCTTAAACACATTTTTTGGACATCTTCACAGTTGTTCTCATGAGTTAGGAAGTGGAGGTAACATTTAATTCACTTACATTTGGTAGATAAAGAAGCTCTGTCAGGACTACATTCAGATTTAAAAAGTAAAATGGGTGAACTCATGCTACTCTCTTCTCCTCAAACTATGTTCCAGCCACTGTAGTTTCCTTTTATTTCCTCAGATATATAATCCTTTTTTCTACTGCAGGGACTTTGAATAGGTTTTTCTTGGTTCCTAAAAAGCTCTTCCACCTCTTTCTAGTATTGACAACGTATTTTTATGTTTGAGATTTCAGCTGACATATGATTTCCTCAGAGGGGCCCTTCCTTGACCACTTCACCTGGGCACCCCCCATTATTGTCTATTGTTTGTTTTCTTTATTGCACTTATGTCAATTTGGTTTTTTCCAGCTTGATTGAGGTTTAATTGTCAAATAAAATCATATAAATTTAAGATGTACAACATGATGATTTGATATATGGATACATTGTGAAATGATTATCACAATCAAGTTAGTTAACACATCCATCACCTCACCTGGCAACATTTTTTGTTGTGGTGGTGAGAACATTTAAGATCTACTCTTAGCAAATTTCAAGTATGCAATACAGTATCGTTAACAATGGTCACCATGCTGTGTATTAGATCCCAGAACTTACTCATTTTATAACTGAAAGTTTGTATCCTTTGACCAACTTACGCCAATTTGTGATTATATATTCTTATGTTTGTTTAATAACATGTTTTCTATCTAGCAATTTGACCAAAAGATCCATGTGGGCAGAGACAATGTCTCCTTTATCAACCAATGTCTACCTAGTGCCTTCTACAGTGTGTGGCATGTAGGAGTTCAATTAATTAATAGATAGTAAATGAAAATAATTACAGTCTTCTATAAAAGACTAACTACTCAGACAACAGTTACTCAGACTACATACCATGGGTAATATCAAGTTTAGATTCGATATGAGATTTTTAAAAATATTACCCATTTTGAAGTTGCATATACCATCAGATGGTAAATCAAGATTTTATTGGCTCTCTAATATCGATGATTTGAAGTGCTAGTTGAGTTGGTGACTACTGCGTAATTCATTGACTGAAAAGAAAGATAAAAAGCTGTTAAAGGCCGGGCGCGGTGGCTCACGCCTGTAATCCTAGCACTCTGGGAGGCTGAGGCGGGCGGATTGTTTGAGCTCAGGAGTTCGAAACCAGCCTGAGCAAGAGTGAGACCCCGTCTCTACTAAAAATAGAAAGAAATTAATCGGACAACTAAAAATATATAGAAAAAATTAGCCGGGCATGGTGGCGCATGCCTGTAGTCCCAGCTACTTGGGAGGCTGAGGCAGAAGGATTGCTTGAGCCCGGGAGTTTGAGGTTGCTGTGAGCTAGAATGACTCCACGGCACTCTAGCCCGGGCAACACAGTGAGACTCTGTCTCAAAAAAAAAAAAAGCTGTTAAAATAGCTTTTTTGTTTGTTATTAGAAGAATTATGCACAATAAATACTGCTTTTCTCTCTTCAGTTCTTTGCTTGGGTAAGTGATCTGACAGATTCACAGATCTTGTCACTAAGAATTTTTCCCTAGGGTGAAAATTTCCTTTCATTTTTTTCCTGAATTTGAAATTAATGTGACATTAGTATACGTGTGTGTGTGTGTGTGCGTGCACATTTTTGTGTATGAAAGAGAAAATTTGTATGTGTTTATATATGGGTAATGCCCATGGCAAGGAAGAACAAGCAAACAGATTTGGGTTCTCTTATCTCCTTACAAGTAAGTATGTAGAATTATGTGTTTGTTTAAGAATGGAATTTAAAAAAAATGTGTTAGGTAAAATATTTTCTTTTGAAGAATAGAATTAAAGGGAAGGCAAATTGGACAGTTGCCAGGTGCTCTATACAATACAGGGTTCTGAAATGTTGCTGCAAATGTAATAAGTGGAGAAAATTGCATTTACCAGATTTTTTTTCGAGAAAAGGACACAGGTGGTTGGAGGAAAAACTGTGGTGTGCTCCATCACAACAAACGATAGTGCCCTCCAGGGAGCACTGGTGAATGGCAGGCATGCTTTGCTGAGTGAGGCATGCAAACAGGGGCATTGCGCCATTAGTTCTCTTTCTCTGCTGTTACTCAGGGCAGTACTTAGTTCCTACTCAGTGTTTAAATAATGTTTAAATGATGTTATGAAAATTTTAAAAACAATACTTATTTGAAGAGGAATCAAACAATATATTTGATATTTCAGGCTCCTTCTGGTTAACACAGGGCCTTTGAACATGTCGCTTGTTTGGTCTGAAATGCTTTTTCGCTAGCTCTTTACATGGCTTCTTAGCGCTCAGAATACAGCTTACCCATCAACTCCTTCAGAGTGGCCTTCCTCTTGATCTATATAAAGTAGAAATGCCCGGTCACTGTGCTCTGTTTATTTTCTTTATAGCACTGATTACTATCTGTAATGATTTGTTTCTTTATTGTCTTGTGTCCTCACTAATGATGTTAAGTGACATAAAGTCAAGGGCCTGTCTTGTTTTGTTTTGCATCTTATATTACTAGTCAGTTCCTAGAATAATAGTTTAATTACAGAGTAGATCCTCATTAAATATAAAAATCAATTTGAAATGATTGATTTTTAGTTTGCAGTTTCTAGTTTGTACATTCTAATTTGTTTCATATTAGCAGAATGTTTTATTTCTGCAAGGGTGTATGAATTTTGGGTAAGTTGCTTTTCATATGGTAGGATACTCAGCCCAGGTTTTCCTATGATAATATCTGTAACCAAGATGCATCTGGACTGAACCAAGAAGTCAGCTTACTTGCTAGTAGATAAAAGCATGACAGAGCCCTGCTAAACTAATTTGCTCCTTATCCTTCCTTGATGTAAATTTTAGTATGTTACATTTATCTAAAAATATACATATAAATATAGGTACATGTGTACTTAAAAATTGCTTTTCACTCAAGTTATAATATGGGTCATCTGGTTTAGGCATAGTCTTTCTTGAAGCAGGAACATAGAGGATATCTTGAAATCCATTCCATATTTATAACTGCTGATATTTGAGAGCCTGTACTATGATCCAGGCCCAGGGCTACTTGCTTTGATTTATTACTTACATTTAATTTTCATAGCAACCAAATGAGATAAGTATTATCATCTCCATTTTTCCAATGGGGATTAGAGAGTCAGTAAATTATAGCATTTATTATCAGCATATACAGACTAGTAATTTTGCAATCATAAAATTTTTGGGTTTTGCTAAACAAATCTTTTTTTTCCCTGTTCAACTAAAACTGATAATAAACAGGATTGATGTAACAGCTGCTGTCATTTATTATTTGCAAAGTAGTCTAAATTTAATATTTAACCAAAAAGTACTTTATGCTTATGACTAACTGTCAAATAAATCTTTCGTCATTTCAGCTTTAATCAAAGGAATGCTTCTTGTGACTAGTGTTTAGAAAGCCGTCTTTATAATCAGAGTCACAAGTTAGTGTGTTGATCTTAGTACAATTTGATCATGTCCTTTATATATCTCATCCACCTGGGCTCCCTCATGGCATGGCTATTAATATTCTTAAAATACCTCAAAATGAAACACAGAAACAAACCAAGGGAGGACTGTTTACAACATGATAAGGCAACTAAACATGAGCCCACATGGCTATCAGCATTTGCTGATGGCACCAGAGTAATTCTGCAGCTGAATTTTGTTTGTATACAAATTTTTAAAGTAGAGTCATTTTCACATTAATTATGTAGACCAGAAGTGGAACTGTGAATGGACATTTGGTGGAAGTAGATAAGGGATAGTGTGACCCAGTAAGTTCAAGGATATGTCCCTGGTTGAAAACCTGTTAGGACCCTTCCAGTCTTTGCCAAAGTTATACGTGATGGTCAGTACTGAATAAGGTTCAGTATTCTTTCTATGTCATGGCTAAGGAATACTTTGGCCCTCAAGTATAAGGTATTTTCTCCTATAGGAAATCTATTTGGAATTTCATTAAGAATAATTTAGTGGGATAGACTTAAGCATTTTAATTTAAATGATATTAAGATGGAGCAAGTCATGCTTATAAATTTACATAGCACATTAGGTCTACATGTATCCAGCCTTACTTGGCTACTAGACTTGTATTTTGAAGAACTGCGCTTTGATGTTTGTGTGTATGTGTGCTATGTGTGCTAGTTTGGATATGGTCTGTTGGACACCTTCAAATCTCCTGTTGAAATTTAATCCCCAGTGTGGCTGTGCTGGGAGGTGGGGCCTAGTGGGAGGTGTTTGGGCCATGGGGGCAGATCCCTCATGAATGGCTCGGTGCCATGCTCATGGTAATGAGTGAGCTCTTGCTCTATTAGCTTCTGTGAGAGTTGTTTCTTAAAAAGAGCCCAAGACCTCCCCAATCCCCTTGCTTCTACTCTCACCATGTGATCTCTGCACACACGGACTCTGCTTCGCCTTCTGCTGTGAGTGGAAGCAGCCTGAAGCCTTCACCAGAAGCTGAGCAGATGCCAGCATCACACTTCTTGTACAGCTGGCGGAACCGTGAGTTAAATTAACCTCTTTTCTTTATAAATTGCTCAGCCTCAGGTATTCCTTTACAGCAACACACACAAAGACAAAAAGGTGTGTATATGTTTCATAGATTAATGCAAACTGTGTTGAAACATTTGGGTGCTTTTAGATATATTTCTTTTGGCAAAAAACTACCCCTTGACATAAGCAAAACATCAACTTACATTTGTAACTGTGTGTAGAATGCTGGTGCTGTGTCTAAAACCAACATGTTTCCTGAGGTTTGACAAATGTTGCCAGAGTATGTTTGCTAAAGGCAAATAGATTGTGTCTATATGATGCAGAAATGTTTGATTTTTATGAAAAATTCAAGGGTAGAAGTCAGCATAGGTTGTTTGGAAGTAGGCTGATCAAACTCCTAGTTGGTTGATAATATTTTTCACTGATCAGCTGATTCTTCTGATGCTGTGTAGACATAAGTTTACTCAAGCAGAGAAACAAAAGCTTTCATGAAAGGGCAGAGTTAACAATTTTCTTTTTGTGTAGAACTGTGCTTTTTCTCTTCAGAGATTGATATTTCATCTGCCTTATTTTAGCATCCAAGTGCTGTTGGGGCCTGGAGAAATCATTTAATCTATTCCGTTGATAAGATTGTGCTGAGCTTCTTGAGGCTTCATAATGATTGAACATAGAGAACCACAGAGTCAAATGTCACTCTACAGTTTTCTCAAATTGAAAAGGAAAATTTAGTTCACGACTGTCTGTAGGTAGAAAATACCTTAGAATAGAGACATATTGTTCCCTGTCCTTCATAACTGCTTATGTGGTTCTGGGGAGAATATTCTTTTAAACAAGAGAAGATGTATGTGGGTCAGAAGGAAAGGCTTGTGTTCAAATGGAATTTTGGCCTTCCCTCCACAGTTTGTATTTTTTAATGCTGGAAAGATTCATGGGCCAGGGAATGGCTCAACAAGTATTTTTTAATGTTTTTTATTAATGGTAGGCAGAAATCTAAGCTGTGATGAGAATTATTTTTGAGAAAATTTAATCTTATATTTTTGAGGGTAGATTTTCATTGAGAGCCAGTTTAAAAAAACAAAATGAGAGTTGATGTAGAATTTAGGTGTCAATTAATAAGAACCCACGAGTTAATATGAGCTATAAAGTAATAGAAAGAATTCAGGTGACTTTCAATACAAAACTTGTATTTATTTTTAGCTTCTTCCAGAAGTTAGTTTGCTGGAAGAATAAAGAAACAAGAATAGGCAAATGACTATGGAGTATAAATTTCCTGCAGTTTTGGAATTCTACTCAGACTAATTCTTAACAATAAATATATTAGTTCTTTTAAATATTGTATATTGATTCAATAATTAGAGCAACCAGTTAGATGCAAGTGATTAATGAAAGTACTGAAAATGCTAGAATATTTGGTTATTTTTTGTCCAAATATAATCTAAGTGATTATATAGTATAATTTCAAAGTTTGTTTCAACAACATCTAAATTCTCAAGCTGAATACAAATTTTATGTATTTAATTATATGCAGCTTTCAATAGTTTGTTTAAAAAGAATTTTTTAATATTTTCAAAGCATAGTTCATGTTTGTACCAAAAAAAGGTCTTTTCTTCTTGATGGCGGAACAAAAATATTAGGTGCTGTGCATACAACTTAGTACCATTTTGTGAAACTCTCAGGCCGTATAGCCCTTGGGATTTTTGAATTGCAGTTTACATGCAGAACCAATGTTTGGGCATTTAAAGAATGATTGTCAAATCTGAGGATTATCTAAATCCTGTGGTTTAACTTTTACTGCTTCTGGTTGTTGTTTATTTCTTTGCTAATTGATTCTCTGAGGAAGACGTGGGGGAAGAAAGAGATCCTGCAATACAAATTAGTACTTTTATTACTGATGGTTAGTGTTTGGAGAAAGTTTAAACCAAGTGGTTAAAGTAAGGTTTAACATGATCTGTGGCTTTCATATAGTTTATGTTTTCCATTTTCCTGGAACATCAAGAATTTGCTTTTACTTTGGGCTTAGTTTTCTAATAGTCTTCAGTAGAAGTGGCCATTGTGAGAACTTAAAACATTTTTAATGCATTTTTGTCTTTAGTATAGATAGCGAATTTAACTCTGAGTAAAAAATTTTAAATCGTACAGTTTTGTATTCAGTATGTTACCCATTTACCTGAGAGTTTGTTTTCCTTCTTCAAGTGCCTCTTCTCCCCTTTATTCCCTCCTTACCTCCCTTGCTTCCTTCTTTCCTTTGACAAATACTTATTGAACCTCACCTATGTGCTAGGCATACGGCACATCTTAACAGTGGAGTCCCGGAGGAAATGCCAGTTTTCATGGTCAACTGAGGGCACAGTCAGGTAACTGTCCTTGTGCCTGTGTATCTAGCCGACTGGCTTTGGTGTTAGTGAAGTCCTCTTCCCTCAGAGTCATTATATTAGCTAGGATAGGCTACATTGCCTATTGGTTATAACAAATATAACCAATATGTACTAGGGGAGGAAAGTTAAAGTCTTTCACAAGAAGCAGTTTCCAGAAAATGTTCCAAATCAGGAGGATGGGTTTCTGCTTTGCATAGTGGTTGAGGGTCCCAGGCCGAGGCATGGCCTTGAGTCTGAGCCATTTCAGTCCATGTAAGGAGATAAAAGGAATGGAATATTGTGCGGGGACTTTATGGACCAGACCTGAGAACGGTATGCATATTTTCATTCATATTTTGCAGTCACATATCCACACTAACTGCAAGGAAAACTGAAATGTGGAATATAGTTCTGTGCTTAGGAGAAATGGAGAATGGATTTCAATGGATGTAAATGGTCGTGGGGCCACAGTTGCTGATGGTCTTCATGAGGGAGAATTAACTAATAGCTTTCATGAAGATTACTAGTTTTAATTTTAAAACCTTAAAAATAATTTTTATGCCTTTTTCCCCCCTTTCTGTTTACAAAAAGTACTCCTTGGTCTGTGTGAGAGACTTGGTACGTATATATGAAATTTAGAAGAATGCTAAATCTACTCCTAATCGCATAGCCAAGAGAACGTTATCAAAATGCTGTTGCATTTCTTTCTAGTCTTTCACATGCATTTTAAAATATAATTGAGATCATACTACATATAGTTTTGGAGTTTTTAATTTAAAATTGATATTTTGAGCTTTTTTTCATGCTAGTAAACATGCTTGAGAACATTATTTGTTATGGCCCACAGATTTTTATCATAAGGATGTGTAATCATCCTTTTGTTGATGGAACTGCTGATGTTTCTATTGTTTATCATAAGTATGTCATTAGTGAATAACTTTTGTATATAAATCCATGCTTGCATTTCTGATTATTACCTTAGTGGACATGGTGGCTCAAAGGGTATGAATATATTTAAGGTTCTCAATACATACTGTTCATGTGATTTTCGAAGAATTCATACCAATTTACCTTCTCAAGAGCAGGAATGAATCTGCCCATATGATGCAGGCAATTACCAGATGACCCAGCAATCACATTCTTTGGTATTATCCTGGAGAAATAAGAACTTATGTTCGTACATAAACCTATACAGGAATTTTCACAGCTGCTTTATTTAAGATAGCTAAAAACTAGAAACAACCCAGATTTCCTTTACTGGGTGAATGATTAAACCTGTGGTACATCCATATCATGGAATACTACTCAGCAATAAAAAGAATGGAGCAATTGACCCATGCAAAACTTGGATGACTCTGTAGAGAATTATGCTGAGTGTAAAAAAGATAGTCCTAAAAGATGCAATACTGTATAATTCAATTTATTAACATTTTCGAAATTAAAAAAAAAGAACAGGTTAGTAGTTGCCATGAGTTAAGGACAGGGGGAGGGGAAAACAGGGAAGTGAGTGTGATTATAAAGGGACAACACAAGGAATCCTCCTGGAGAGGGAATTGTTCTGCCACTCGATTGTGGTGGCGGACACGCAAACCTACACATGTGATAAAATTGCATAGAACTAAATACACACACACACACACACACACACACACACAGTCACACACATGAGTACATCTGGGAAAATCAGATCAGTAGTGGATTTTATCAATGTTAGTGTTGTTTGTAATATTGTACTATAGTTTTGCAAGATATTATCCTTGGGGAAATGTGGTAAAGGGCATACAAGATCTCTATTATTTCTGACAACTAACCGCATATCAGTCTGCAATTATCTCAGTATAAAGTTTTATTAAAAATAATGTATGAAATTTAATTTATCACAGGGCTTTAGTACATTCCATATAATGAGATTCTATTGTTTGATAACTGTAAGCTTTTCTGTAATTATAATCAGGAAATTATTCCTTTCTTATTCACCCTCTACTATTCCTGCCTGGTAGTTAAATGTTCAAAATACAGTGAGAGCTTTTCTTGTTTGCCAGCCCAAATTTTCTTCTTTCACTTTTTAGTAACTTTTGCATATAACAGCAATTTCAAAAATGTTTCTTTACCCTCGGGCCTTTTTGTTTGGACATATCATCACAAATCTTTCACTGACCTGTCTGTAGAGCAGCTCTGACATAAACCTGGTTGCTTAATTTTTATTTTTTGTTTTCTGTAGGTGTAATTGCCAACAGACTTCTTGGCCAACACTGGTTGTTATAGTGCATAATGACCTGATCGTACTGATTTATACACTCTCAGTCAGTACAATATGCTGCTAAATGTGTGTTCTTTTATCACAAAAGTCTGATTTTGTTCACTTTTTTATTTTAAAAATTGTTCTAAATAGGATAATTGAGTAATGCTATTCCTCACATCTTCAGTTTAAAACACTCGATCATCATCTCTCTGTGCAAAGCCCTTCTTTTTGTTCTTTATACATTTGGTTATTTACCACTTCTTTGTTATCACTGGCTCCCATTCCAATACTCCCCATCTCATACTCACTTTTCTGTTTTACGTATGAGTATATCCTTATAAAATGGGTAGCATTTTATGTACATTTCACATTTACGTGAGTGTTATTGTGCCATATCTCATGTCTTTTTAAGTTATTTACTTATATGTGGATTGCTATTATTCCATATACATTTGCATATGAGTGTGTTGAGTTCTTTAAAATATTCAACTGGAATTTTTATTAGGATTACATTGAATTTATTAATAATTTGAAAAAAATTGAGTTTTTCACTGCATTTAGTGCATGTCTTGTAAACAAAGGTATAAGTGATAAGGAATACACTTGATAGTGTTTATGTTTCCTTTCCTTCCTCTGGAGATTTTAATGAGGAAGTCTACTGTCATTTGCCTAATATGTCTTTGATGATGCTTTTAGTATTCAAGTTTGAATTGTCTTTACTACATTTGCTGTACATGAACTAACATTTAAATGTGTATTATGCTACTAACGTAGGTTTCTGTTATAATCCTTATAAATGTGTCCTCATTATTTTATTTTTGATTGTATAATTTTCAATTATGGAAGTCTACCCTATTTACATCTTCTTGAAATTGTGTGGATAAACTTATTTGCATAAAAATAAAAATTGCTGTGTCTCAGCTATAGCTAGGACAATCCCAGGCAAATGAGTTGTCAAACTAAAAAAAGACATCAGAGAAAAAAATCTCCTAATATGAATTTATTCGGGCATAAGCAAAAAGGATTATAATCCCAGATGTACAACTGTGCACCTGAAGAGGGAAGGGTGAGGGGAAGCTTTTATTTGGCAAAAAGGAGACGATCACATAAGCTGCTTGGAAACAGAGTCATTGGTTCTGGGAGCCCAAAGCCAGAGTTGGCATCAGTTCATTGGTGGAGATGCCATTACTGGGCAAGTGTTCTTTTGAGAGCATCTTATCTGAATTACTACAGTACTAAAGAATGTCTAGTGATAAACATAGAAATACGTGCATACATGCAAGCCCTAGATCATGAAAAGCATGAGATGCGTTAAGGACATGAAGGATTTCCTCCTGGGGTTATTTTAGAAAGTCCTTGAGACAGCTCTTATCTCAGACATGTAAGCATGAACTCTCCTTTTGCTTTCCTGGCTCCAATTTGTCTGAGTCTGACAAGAGTGATTTCATCCTGGTACCTGCAACTTTCACAGATTTGTGGCTTATTTGGACTTCTATTTTTGCCAGTGATGTGTGCTCGATCCCAGTTCTCTAAATGCTAAGAACTGAATTGTGTTGCCCCCAAAATTCATATGTTGAAGCCCTAACCTCTCATGTGACTGTACTGGAGATAGGGCCTTTAAGGAAGTGATTAAGGTTAAAGGAGGTTATAATGGTTGAGCCCTGGTCTTATAGAACTGGTGCCCTTATAGGAAAAGCAAGAGACACTAGACCTCTCTCTCCACCACATGAGGACACAGTGAGAAGATGGCTGATTGCAAGCAAGAAAGAGAGCCCTTGCCAGAACCTGGCCATGTTAGCACCCTGAGCTTTTAACTTCCATCTTGCAGAACTGTGAGAAAATCAATTTCTGTTGTTTGAGCCACCCAGGCTATGGTATTATTGCAGCCCTGGCTGACTAAGACACTAAGTCTGACATTAGAGTGATTGCCATGTTAATTAATGCTCTGGCAGATAGAATTATGAGTCAGCTTTTCATTAGAAATCATTTCGTAACAGTCTATTTTTGTTCTAGGGTATTTAGGCATTAAACAAAATAAACGAGCCATTGGTTGTATCTTTCCATATTTGCTAACTCCTAATAAAGTACATGAAATGGCAACTACTTTTTCTAGCCACCTCAGTGCCTTATATTCATGATTAGGTGTAATGCATCATTTCCTGTCTTTTCTGACACTCAGGATATGATATTATTTTGCTATGTAATCTAATTAGGTCACCTGAATCACCTTGTGAGCAAGACTTCTGAAATGCAAAACAGTATTGCTTGTATATCTTAATTTTTTTTTTTTCTGAGCTGGAGCCATTTCATATGTCAGAGCCACCTAGAAAATTAAATAATCGTGCTTCATTATTTTTGACATCAATTGGCATCATACATTTTTGTCGTCAAGGGGGTATGCCATAGAAATCTGATGTTTTCTCGTATCTATTTTTGAGAGCTCACTCTCAGATTGAATATATTAAATTCATAGTAGATTTTGGACCTAAATAAAACATGCATTTGGTGATAAGTATAGGAAAAACATTTTTTAATTTTATTTAGCTTTCTTTAACCTACCTCAGTGCCTGAAACATATTAGGAGAATGGATGGGTAGATATTTTTTATACATTATAAAATAACTAAAAACACCTTCTTATCAAAATTAATTCATGTGAAGATTTGAAACATTCTGACATTGATTTTTAAAGTGCTTCTCAAAGAGTAATTTTGGTAAACATCTCCAAAGAGTTTCATGGAAAATTTTGAGTTACTGGGATATAGGTGTTTACTAACACAATAATCAATGATTACCCATTCTAAACATTTAGTCAATGTAATGGAATATTGAGATAGCTATAGGAATTAGACACTGCCACTACCATTGTAGGTAAGGAAGACAGTGAAAACTTACTGTGATACACACTTTCAGGGTGTTACTCATCTGCATTTTGAAGGAGATGCAGGCCAAGTCCTGTATATATTTTCTCCGTGTTGTGGAGAATCAGCCACTGCTTTTCTCTGGAGGTGTGGGTCAACTGAGGAATAGTTATCAGGCATCTGTATTTTGTTTAGCTTTGCTTTTTTTTTTTTTGGTAAAGCACATTATTAGTAGTGGCTTTGGCTTTATGGCCGCCATCAAAGAAGTTTGGTTGCTTATAAAAAGCCTTAGGATGGACTATGATAGCTGTGAGAGACTTGACAATTTTCTACTTAGTGAAGGAGAGTATAATTCTGGTTACTCCAGTTTCCTTTATTTAGCCACAGATTGTGATTTAACAAAGGGCTTAGCAACTGGATTGGAAAAATGCTTTTTATGTTCTAAGAAAATGTTCCACATAAGCTACGTCATCTTTATATTATTAGCTGGGAATTATGAGGTGCTATGTTGTGAGTATTCTCACAAGATGGCTTACAAGCAATTGTGGACAATTTTACTCAATGGTGACCATGCCATGGTTTAATGGTAAATTAGAAGATATAGGTGATATACTTCACTGAAATTCCTTTGTCACCTTCTATTCTCCTTTGCTATTTAGATGACAATACATGCTCAGAGTTCTTATTTAAAAAATCATGACTCTCTGTTTTAGTGGTATTTAGCAATTTCAAACTAGGTAGCAAAGTCATAAAAAACCTGGCTTTCCTTTGAATGGCTAACTGTAGATTCAAACAAGGCCTGAGGGATATGGCGGTTTAAAATAAACCCTGACCAAAGACTCATGGTTTTGTCTGAGAAGGGAACTTTGTTCTGGTTAAATCAAAATTGATTGGGGGCAAGTTATAGCAAACAGTTGTTTGGTGTGGGAAACTGAAATTTACTGGACTCCAAGGGGAAATTCTAAAGGATTATTGGTGGCCTTGCTTTTATGTTTTGGTGCGATATAATTCATAACGGGACATGTAAAGCTGAATGTAATAGAAGGAAATTCCGTATCATTGTTTCTCTAGACATAGTTCAGTAGGGGTCAAAATAGATTGAATCAAGATAGAGAGGCAATGCAGTTGAAGTGAGAAAATTGGATATGGCTAGACAACATTAGAGAACAGGAGAATGAAATTGACTGGCTGTGAAAGCTTTGGAAATTGGTAATGAATTTTCTGTTTTTGTAATTTCAAGAGATGTAATAATTGTTAAATATTTATTTAGTACTCTACTGTTCTTGGGACTGTGGCTGCATTTCCTTGACATTTTACAGATTTATTTTTTATCCTTTAGAAGTGTATATTCTAAAGAATAAACTCAGAGTTTGAGGGCAGAGTAAGTCATTGAACATGTCTGAAATTGGGTTAGAGTTCTTATATTTGAACAGTTTCTGCAGGACACAGATTCTTAATCAAGTGACATGTTCAGCCATTGCTCAGTGTCCTTGGAGGATTAATTCCAGGACCTCCTTTGGATACCAAAATCCACAGATGCTTAAGTCCCTGGATAAAATGGGATAGTATTTATATATAAGCTATGCATATCCTCCCCTATACTTTAAATCATGTCTAGATTGCTAATAATACTCAATACAATGTAAATAATGCTATGTAAATTGTTGTTATACTGTATGGTTTATGTAACAATGACAAGGAAAAAAGTCTAGATGTTCAATACAGACAATTTTTTTTTCTAATATTTTCAATGCATGGTTGGTCGAATTTATGGATGTGGAACCCATGGGTATGGAGGGCTGACTGTAAATACTTTAACTATTATGACAGAAAATGATACTACTGGATTTCTGGTACAGTTTGCAGCCACTGCCTTGATTTGTGACAAGGTGCCTCCAGTTTTACCCACTATGGTTTTGCACCATCCTTGAAAATGTCGACACAGTAAAAAAGACAAATAATGTCTTACTATTATTATAAATATAGTTTTGACTTACAGATTCCCTGAAATGATCTCAGGGACTTCTGGAGATCTGAGGACCAAATTTTCAGTGCAGAAGTTCTGATCTAGGGTATCCAAGGAAAAGAGGTGGCATCCCCCTTCTTTTTAGAGATTTCTTCTGTTTGAGCTTGAAAGTACAACTCTCTTGTTTGAAAAGTCCCTAAATTTCATAGCACTGAGAATATTTATTTTCTTTAGTGCTAAAGTTTCTTTTCTTCAATGCTGTAATTCTTTTCCTTCAGAAGAGTTATAATGGCTTATTGAAAAATATTACTTGCACATATTTGATTAAGGGTAAGAATAAACAACAATTTCTTCTATTGGTGATTTCTTTTTAATTTATATTTAAAAAAGGTACTATCATTTATATAGGAATCCCATGGGAAAATACAGGCATACCTTGTTTTATTGCATGAAACTTTATTGCACTTTACAGATATTGCATTTTTTTACAAATTGAAGGTTTGTAGCAACCCTGCGTCGATCAAGTCTATAGGCGCTATTTTTCCAACAGCATGTGCTCACTTCATGTCTGCGTGTCACATTTTGGTAATTCTCACAATATTTGAAACTTTATTATTATTAAAATACCTATTATAGTGATCTATGATAAGTGGTTTTTGATGTTATTATTGAAATTGTTTTGGGGCGCCACAAACTGTGCCCACATAAGACTGCAAATTTAATCAATAAATGTATGTGTTCTGTTTCTGCAACCAGTTATTTTCTTGTCTCTCTCCCTCTCCTCAGGCCTCCCTATTCCCTGAGACACAGCAATATTGAAATTAGGCCAGTTAATAATCCTGCAATGGTCTCTAAGTATTTCAGTGAAAGAAAGAGTTGCATGTCTCTCACTTTAAATCAAAGCTAGAAATGATTAAGCTTAGAGAGGAAGGCATGTCTAAAGCTGAGATAGGCTGAAAGCTAGGCCTCTTGCATTGAAAAGTTAGCCAAATTGCTTGAATGCAAACAAAAAATTCTTGGAGGAAATTAAAAGTGCTACTCCAATGAACACACAAATGATACGAAAGGGAAACAGCCTTATTGCTGAGATGGAGAAAGATTTAGTGGTCTGGTTAGAAGATCAAATTGGCCACAGCATTCCCTAAAGCCAAAGCCTAATCCAGAGTAACGCCCAAACTCTCTTCAATGCTCTGAAGGCTGAGAAAGTTTAGGAAGCTGCAGAGAAAAGTTTGTAGCTAACAGAGGTTGGTTCATGAGGTTTAAGGAAAGAAGTTGCCAGTCACGATGGCTCATGCCTATAATCCTAGCAATTTGGGAGGCCAAGGCAGTAGGGTCTTTTGAGGCTAAGAGTCTGAGACCAGCCTGAGCAACATAGCGAGACCCCATCTCTACAGAAAATAGAAAAATTAGGTGGATGTGGTAGCACGCATCTATAGTCCCATCTACTTGGGAGGATCACCTGAGGCCAGGAGTTCCAGGCTGCAGTGAGCTATGATCACTCCACTGAACTGTAGCCTGAGAAAAGATCCTGAAAAGGAAGGAAGGAAGGAAGGAATGGAGGGAGGGAGGGAGGGAGGGAGGAAGGAAGGAAGGAAGGAAGGAAGGAAGGAAGGAAGGAAGGAAGGAAGGAAGAA
Source organism: Indri indri (assembly GCA_004363605.1). Classification (NCBI taxonomy): domain Eukaryota; kingdom Metazoa; phylum Chordata; class Mammalia; order Primates; family Indriidae; genus Indri; species Indri indri. The sequence goes on along the minus strand of RJWJ010009730.1, from coordinate 17,658 downwards.
AGAAAGAAGTCTCCATAGCATGAAAGTCTAAGGTGAAGCAGCAAGAGCTGATGTAGAATCTGCAGCAAGTTATCCAGAAGATCTAGCTAAGATAATTGATGAGGGTTGATGAAGGTGGCTACACTAAACAACAGATTTTCCATGTAGATGAACAGCTTCTATTGGAAGAAGATGCCATCTAGGATTTTCATAGCTAGAGAGGAAAAGTCATTGCCTGCCTGTAAAGCTTCAAAAGACAGCCTGACTCTCTTGTTAGGGGCTAATGCAGCTGGTGACTTTAAATCAAGAACAATGCTCATTTACCATTTCAAAATCCTGGGTCCTTTAGGAATGATACTAAATCTACTCTGCCTGTTTTCTATAAATACAACAACAAAGCCTGAATGACAGCACAACTGTTTACAGCGTGGTTTACTGAATATTTTAAAACCACTGTTGAGACCTACTGCTCAAAAAAAAAATATTCCTTTCTAAATATTACTGTTCATTGATAATGTACCTGGTCACTCAAGAGCTCTGATGTACAAGGAGATTAATGTTGTTTTCATGCCTGGCAACATAGCATCCACTCTGCAGCTCATGGATCAAGGAGTAATTTTGACTTTCAAGTCTTATTATTTAACAAATGCATTCTGTAAGGCTATAGCTGTTATACATAGTGATTCCTCTGATGGATCTGGGCAAAGTAAATTGAAAACCTTCTGGAAAGGATTTACCATTGCAGGTGCCATTGAGAACATTCATGATTCATGGGAGTAGGTCAAAGTGTCAACATTGACAGGAGTTTAGAAGAAATTAATTCTAACTCAACTCTCAAGTATAACTGAGGGATTCAAGACTTCAGTAAAGAAAGCAACTGCTGATGTGGTGAAAATTACAGGAGAACTAGAATTTGAAGTGGAGCCTGAAGAGGTGACTTGTTTGCTGCAATCTCATGATCAAGCTTGAACGGATAAGGAGTTGCTTCTTATGGATGAGCACAGAAAGTGGTTTCTTGAGATGGAATCTCCTCCTGGTGATGATGCTTTAAACATTGTTGACATGACAACAAAGGATTTAGAATAGTATAATAAACTTAGTTGATAAGCAGCAGTAGGGTTTGAGAAGACTGACTTCAATTTTGAAAGAAGTTCTACTGCAGGTAAAATGCTATTAATCAGCATTATATGTTACAGGGAAATCTTTTATGAAAGGAAGAGTCAGTCAGTGCAGCAAACTTCATTGTTTTATTTTAAGAAAGTGATGCCGCTTCACTTCACTATCCCAACCTTCAGCAAGTACCACACTTATCAGTCAGTTACCATCAATAATGAGGCAAGACTCTCCACCAGCAAAAAGATTCAACTCACTGAAGGCTCAGATGATCATTAACATTATTTAGCAATAAAGCATTTTTAAATGAAAGTATGTACATTGTTTGTGTAGACATAATGCTGTTGCACAATTACTAGACTATAGTCCAGAGTAAACATAACTTTTATATGTAGTGGGCAACCAAAAAATTCATGTGCTTGCTTTATTGCAGTGGTCTGGAACTGAACTTGCAATATCACTGAGGTATTGCTGTATAGAAAAACTGGAGATATAAAAAATGTTTTTAGAAATTATTCAAAAAAGGAAGCTTATCATTAGAAACATAAAAGAGTCTTCTTCAGATTTACTACAGATGTTATGTGCTTATTCAAGTGTATTTTATTTTTAGTTTTTTCATTAAATTGAGCCATGCAATTATGACTTTTAGATTAATAATTATGTTTGTTTTGTTAAAACATTTTAACAGTTACCAGATATCATATACTGATTGACTAAATATATCATAGGTTCTTACTGTAGGGTGCATGGATGTGATTCAGGGGCCCAAGGAAACTCCTGCATTATTAATATACAAAATTTGGTATATAATTACTTTTGCTGGGGTGAAGGTCCATCAGATTATCAATAGAATTTCTTAGAAATACTTAGTCCCAATTATTCTGTATTTAAAGCAATGACTGTAAGTACTTTATTTCAATTCTCTGGGGAAGAAAATAAGATTTTAATATAGGATAGACTAAACAATTGGTTGCTTGAATTTTCTCTCTGTAACCATTGTTTGGCATTGTGTAGACAAAGCCCAAGTCCTTTAATTATGTCTGAATTAATTTACAATACATGAAATTCACCCACACTTGCTCTATTTATCTCTCCATGGAAACAGCATGCTTTGGGCTGCTACTAAATTTTCCACATGCAGGGCATTTTCACTTTTACATTTAACCATCTATTCTTATAGATTATATTGTCTCATTTAAACTCTTTCTGGAAATGCAGTAAAGTTTAATGTTTTTTTAAAAAATGCATTTTGAACTAGTCAGCTTTTCAGTCTATGGATTGATTTCCTTGTCATCACTCATTGCAATGTTTTTTGTTTGGTTGTTTCCTAATGATATTTCTTAGTGTCTTTTTTTTGCAAAAATTCTCATTTTGGGGGCCTCGTTACGAAGCGTTTTTTAAATTCATATCCCACCATATTTTTTATTTTAATTTTTAAAAGTGTACTTTACATAAAGAACTCAAATCTTAAATTTACAGCTTGATGTATTTTTAAATAGATTTTATTTTTTAGAGCAGTTTTAGGTTCACAGCAAAATTGAGTGGAAGGTGTAGAGATTTACAGTATAGCTCTGCCCTACATATGCATAGCTTCCCCCATTAGCAATGTCCCTTATTAGTGTGGTGTGTTTGTTACAATCGAAGAACCTGTATCAACACGTCATTATAACTCAAAGTCCATAGTTTACATTATGGTTTACTCCTGGTGTTGTATGTTCTATGGGTTTGGACAAATGTATAATGACATGTGTCCACCATTATGGCATCAAACAGAGTATTTTCCCTGCCCTAAAAATCCTCTGTGCCACCTATTTATCCCTCCCTATCTCTTAACCCCTGGCAACCATTGATCTTTTTACTATCTCCCTATTTTTTATTTTTCCAGAATATCATATAATTGGAATTATACGGTATGTAGCCTTTTCAGATTAGCTTCTTTCACTTAATATGTTTCCTCCATGTCTTTTCATGGCTTGCTAGCTAATTTCTTTTTAGTACTGAATAAGGTTTCATTGTCCGGGTGTATCACAGTTTATTTATACACTTACCTATGGAAGGACATCTTGGTTGCATCCCTGTTTTGGCAGTTATGAGTAGAGCTACCAGAAATGTCCATATGCAGGTGTTTGTGTTTTCAATTCATTTAGGTAAATATCAACAAGCACAATTGCTGGATCATATGGTGTTAAGAATATGTTTAGCTTTGTAAGAAACTGCCAAGCTGCCATCTGAAATGTGCTAGTCTTTATGCCCAACATCAGTGAACGAAAGTTCCTGTTGCTCTGCAGCCTCCCGAACACTTGATGTTGACAATGTGCTGGATTTTGTCCATTCTCATAGGTATGTAGTCATATCTCATTGTTTTAATTTGCATTTTCCTGATGACATATGATGTGAAACATCTATTTGCGTACTTATTTAATACCTCTATGCCTTCTTTATTGAGGTGTCTCTGTTAAGGTCTTTGGCCCATTTTTTAATTGGGTTGGGTTTTTTTCCTATTATTGAGTTTTAAGAGTTCTTTGTATATTCTGGATAATAATCCTTCACCAGATATGACTTTCACAAATATTTCCTCCCAGTCTGTGTCTTGTCTTTTCATTCTCCTGATGGTGTCTTTTATGGAGCATAAATTTTTAATTTTAATGAAGTCCAGCTTATCAATTCTTTCTTTTAGGATCGTGCCCTTGGTGTCGTACCTAAGAAGTTACTGCCAAACTCAAGTTAATCTAGATTTTCTCCTGTTATCTTGTAGGAATTTTATAGCTTTACATTTTAAATTTAGGTCTGTAATCCATTTTGCATTATTTTTTGTGAAGGGTGTGAGGTCTGTGTTTAATTTTTTTGCATGTAGATATCCAGTTGTCCCAGAACCATTTGATGAAAGGACTATCTTTTTTTCATTGTATTGACTTTGCTCCTTTGTCAAAGATCAGTTTATGTAGGTCTATTTCTGGGCTCTTTATTCTGTTCCGTTGATGTATTTGTCTATTCTTTTGCCAATACAACACTGTCGTGATTACTGTAGCTCTGTAGTAAGTCTTGAAGTCAGGTAGTGTCAGTCCTCTAATTTCATTCTTCTTCTTCAATACTGTGTTGGATATTCTGGGTCTTTTGCCTCTCCATGTAAAGTTAAGAATCAGTTTGTTGATATTCACAAAATAATTCACCAGCATTTCGATTGAAATTTCATTTACTCTATGGAACAAGTGGGGAAGAAGTGACTTCTTGACAATATTGAGTCTTCCTATCCATAAACACGGGATATCTCTTTATTTAGTTTTTCTTTGATTTCTTTCATCAGAGTTTTGTAGTTTTCCTCATATAGATCTTGCATGTATTTTGTTAGACTTATACCTAAATATTTTTTGGGGGGGAATGCTAATGTAAGTGGCATTGTGTTTTTATTTTCAGATTCCACTTGTTCATTGCTGGTATATACAACAGTAATTATCTTTTGTATATTAACCTTATATCCTACAACCTTGCTATAATCACTTATTAGTTCCAGGAATCTTTTTGTTGACTCTTTTAGATTTTTCTACATAGAATACCATGTCATCTGTGAACAGAAACAGTTATATTTCTTCCTTCCCAATCACTACATCTTTTTGTCTTCGTCTGTTTGTGCTGCTACAACACAGATGGGGTAAGTTATAAAGGAGAGAAAATTATCTCTCACAGTTTGGAGGCTGGTTGGAGGGTGGGAGTCCAAGATCAAGGTGTTGGCTGGATTGGTGTCTGGCAAGGGTTGCTTTCTGCTTTTGATATGGTGCCTTGTTGCTGCATCCTCTGGAGAGGGGGAACACTGTATCCTCACATGGCAGAAGGGATGGAAGAGCAAGAGAACACTCCCTTCAACCTCAAGCCCTTCTATAAAGATGCTAATTTTATTTAAGAGAGCGGACCCCTCATGACTTAGTCATCTCCCAAAGACCACACTTCTTAATACTTTTGTATTGGGGATGAAGTTTCAACATGAATTTTGGAGAGGATACCATCATTCAAATCATAGGAATTTTATTTACTTTTCTTGACTTATTTCTTCAGCTAGGACTTCCAGTACAATATTGAAAAGAAGTGGTGAGAGAGTACATCCTTGCCTTGTTCCTTATCTTAATGTGAAAGCTTTTAGTGTCTTGCCATTAAGTATGATGTTAGCTGTTGAATTTTTGTAGATATTCTTGATCAAGTTGAGAAAGTTCCCCTCTATTCCTAGTTCACTGAAAGTTTGTATAATGAATGGGTTTTGGGTTTTGTCAAATGCTTTTCCTGCATCTATTAATATGATCATGTGATTTTTTTTCTTTTTAGCCTGTTGATATGATGGATTACATTAATTGACTTTTGAATGTTGAACTAGCCTTGCATGCTTAAGATAAGTCTCACTTGGTCATGGTGTATAATTATTTTTATACATTATTGGATTTGATTTGCTAATACTTTGTTGAGAATTTTTACATTTATGTTCATGAGAGATGTTGGTCTGTACTTTTCGTATAATGTCTTTGACTGGTTTTGCTATTCGGGTGATGCTGGTCTCAGAATGAGTTAGGATGTATTTCCTTTGCTTTTATCTTCTGGAAAAGATTGTAGAAAAATAGTATCATCTTTTCCTAAATATTTGGTAGAATTCACCAGTAAACCCTTCTGGGTCTAGTGCTTTCTGTTCTGAAAAGGTATTAATTATTGATTCAGTTTTAAAAACAGATATAGGCTTATTCAGATTATCTTTTTTTGTCTGTGAGTTTTGGCAGATTGCATCTCTAAGGAATTGGTTCGTTTCATCTAGGTTACCAAATTTGTGGGCATAGAATTAGTTATAGTATTTCTTTATTATCCATTTAATGTACATAGGATCTGTAGTGATGTCCTTTCTGTTATTCTGATCTTAGAATTTTGTATCCTTTCTCTTAGCTTGGCTTGGAGCTTCTTAATTTTATTGATCTTTTCAAAGAACCAACTTTTGGTTTCATTGACTTTTCTCTATTCATTTCCTGTTTTCGATCACATGGATTTCTATTCTGGTTTTATTTCTTTTCTTATTCTTATTTTGGATTTAATTTGCTCTTCTTTTTCTAGTTTCCAAATGCGGAAGATTAGATAATTGATCTTTCTTTGCTAATATATGTATTCAATGCTATTAATTATTCTATAAGCAGTGCTTTCACTGAGTCACAAATTTTGATGCTATATCTTTATTTTTATTTAATTCAAAATATTTTAAAATTTTTCTTCAGAGATTTTAAACATGTGTTATTTAGTTTATTCTTTAATTTCCAAGTATTTGGGGATTTTCCAGCTATCTCTCTGTTATTGATTCACAGTTTTAAATTCCACTGTGGTCTAAGAACAGACATGGTAATACTTTTATTCTTTTGAATTTGTTAAGGTGTATTGCTATTTTATAGCTCAGAATGTGGTATACTTAGTGAATGTTCCATGTGAGTTTACGAAGAATGTGTATTCTGCTCCTGTTGGATGCAGTAGCCTTTAGATGTCCATTATATCCAGTTGATTGTTGTTGAATTCAACTATGTCTTTACTGATTTTTTGCCTGCTGGATCTGTCCACTCCTGGTAGGGGGGGTGTTGAAGTCTCTAACTGAAATAGTGGATTCATCTATTTACCTTTGCAGTTTTGTCAGTTTTTGCTTTAACTGTTTTCATACTCTGTTGTTAGGCACATACCCATTAAGATTGTTATGTGTTCTTAGAAAATTGGCCCCTTTATCATTATGTAATGCCCCTCTTTGTCTCTGATAATTTTCCTTGCTCTGTTCCTTGCCTTGTTTGTTATTTTCCTTCCTGCACATGGAAAGCTAGAGCTGATTGGAGTTGGACACTTTCTTTCCCCCAGGTTGGTTAGGCTCTGATAAAACTCCAGCAAGACAGGCTCTGATTAAATAGTTTCTCTTGAGGGCAGACTTTTTAAAGAAGTATAGCATGCTCTGATGTATTTCAAAATGGTTCCTTTTCACCTCCCTCTAACAAAATCAAGAGGGGATTTTCAACAGGTAAGAACCTGGCAAAGCTCCATGAGGCAATACTCACGAAAGTGTGCAGGCCCTGGGGTAACTGGGTCCCTTCAGAGTTTTTAATCTCCCGGACTTGTCCACACTGAGCCTCCAGCAGTTTGTCAATTACTGTTTTGGTTTTTCTACTGCAGCACTGGTTCCCAAGGAGTTTTTTGCTTGTGGGTTGCTGCTTGGGTAAGTTGTGGTTTTCTGTATTTGCCTATCTTTTTCTCCAGTTTTGGAAGCAGTAGTTTGCCCTGTGACCCCATTTCCCTTATGGATTTAAGAAGAGTTGTTGAATGTTTAGTTTGTTCAGCTTCTTCCTTGTTGTTAGAATGGAGTAGTGACTTCCAAGCTCCTTACCTGTCGGACCAAAAACTGGAGGTCACCACCATATATTTTTAAAGTATATAGGTCATAGAGTAATCTGTAATTTTGCATTTTGATATAGATGGTATATGTATTTTGCATAGAGACATTATGTAACAGAAATATAAAACAAACAAATAAAATTTATTATATTATTTCTTCCCCCAAATATTGAAGTAGTTTTGTTTAAATGCCAAATACTTTTGTCTTTTATTCTGTGAAATTTTTGAGTTCAGCTAGGTGCCTTTAGCCAAAATGCTTTGATTCAGTGATTACAAATAAATATGTTATGCTGGCCACTATCAAAGCCCTTCCTAGCTTAGCCCAAAATTATGTCATATATTTGATGCTAGTTCCCTAGGGCTACGGAGATTTTCAGGAATGATCTTGTAAGATTATTTATCTGGTTTTGGATTGTATACTTGACATATCAAAAAAAATTCCTATAAAGAGCTCCTTAAATATGTTTCCTAATACTTTTTGTAAAGAAGACTTTGCTATGTGAATATCTTTCTTTGCAGGACAGTTTTTGTTGTTGTTGTTAATGTTTCTTCATAAAGAAACATATGTGCCCCATTTTTCTAGTCTCTAAACCCAAAAATAGACTGGTGACTTAAACACAATTATTTTATTTAACAGTTGTTTCTAGAAATCATTAATTTTCCGTGTTGGAAAGGACTTTAAAAATCATCTTGACGTGGCATTAGTCAAGTTTACTGAATATAAGTTTCTTGCCAACTCCAATAATTTTCTAGACATTTGATAATTTTCATTCTAAGACCACCATCACACTTCAATACATTTTTTACATTGAACATTCTTTACTAGAAGAAAGAAATAATTTTTTTAAACATTACTTACAGGAAAAATGACATAAAACTTTTTTTTAAAACATTCTTTATTGGAGGAAAGGCACTAAATAAACAAGGAAACTTGCATGGGCAGGATGCTGGAAGTAGTTAACTTGGTATCAGTTGTAAGAACAAAGGTGGTAGGCAGCAGAGATTTCAGGACTGGAGCATAGGTTAGTTCTTGAGAAAGTAAACTCATAGCCATTAAAAAGAAAAGTAACAACTTTGCTAGGTGTTTAGTTGGAAGTCCTGAAACAAGAAATGATTGTAAAAGTTCCATTGTTGTCTAGCTAGGATGATGATCATAAATATATTATAGGCCCAGAATAAGGGAGAAAGACCTGAAAATGAGAGATAGCATCAATCAGGGGGAAATACCCCTAAATTTGTAGTTATTGTTAACTGTGCCAATACAGACATGCATATATGCTATGAACAAACCATTTAGAAAATGGAATAAATAAAAATAAATAAATAATTTTAAAATGTCATTTGTGATAGCATGAAATAATATCTAGGAAATACCTAGGATACAAATACCTAGGAAAAAATTTAATAGAAGATATTCAAGTCCTCTATTATCAAAACTTCAAAATTTTGCTAAGAGAAATTAAGGAAGACTCAAATAAATGGTGAAATATATTATGTTCATGGATTTGAAAACTTTCTGTAATTTAGATTATGTTTCTCCACACATCGATGCATAGCTTCAGAACCTGCTGATTCTAAAATTTATATGAAAATGAAAAATGCCTAGAATAGCCAAGGTAGGCTTGGAAAAAAATAACAAAGTTGGAGAACAAGCTAGATTCAAGATTTATTATTAAGCAATAGTAATTAACACAGTGTGGTATTGGCATAATAATTGATAAATAGACCAATGGAACAGAATAGTTTGGAAGTAGACCCAAATATGTGTTTGATTTTTGACACAGACACCAAAGCAATTCAATAAATGGTCAAAGAACTTTGCATTAAATAGTGATGCAGTAACTGGATACTTACATGGAAAAGATAAGCCTTGATACCTACCTCATATATAAACAAAAATTAATTCAAGATGGATCATAGACATAAACATAGAAGCTAAAATTATAAAGCTTCTAGAACAAATTGCAAAATATATTCATGATCTTGGAGAAGGCAAAGATTTCTTAGCAGGGTATAATAAGCACTAACAATAACAGAAAAAATTAAAAACTGAATTTCGTCAAAATTAAAAACTTATTTAAATGTTTGCAATACATATATCTGTCAATAGACTTGTATTTGGAGTATATAAAGAATTCATAAGACTTAATAAAAAGACAACCCAATTGCAATATGAACAAAAGTCTTGATCACAGTTTGGTAAATGGACAAAAAGTGTAGGAAAATATGCTTAATGTTGTCATCAAGGAAATGTAAATTAAACCACAATGACATAGCACTGCAGGTGGCTCACATTAGAAAGACTGACAATACAATAGAATGTCAGCAAGGATGAGGAGCAAATGGAACTTATACTTTGCTGGTGGAACTTATGCTTTGCTGATGTTATTGGTACAACCACTTTGCCAAACTGTTTGCCAGTCACTAGTAATGTGACCTACCTTATGATCTAACAATTTCAGTACTAGGAATATACTCAAGGGAAATAAGTGCAACATTCATAAAAGATTTGCACAGGAATGTTTATAACAAAGTTTATGAATAACTTTCCAAACCTGGAAACCACCTGAATGTTTGTAGGTTTATAGATTATAGCGTTATAATGCCCTCTTTTTATATTTTGTCATCATTGCAATTTGATGGAACTTCAGTGGTTTCTCCAGGCTTAAGCTTAAAGAGCCATCTTGAACAGAAGTCTAATGCTGTTCAGATGGTGTCTTACGCATTGTTTATGCAGTACATAGGGCTGTGAAGATTGCAGTTCTAAGTGAGGTAGTTGTGAGTGACTCAACTAGATGAAATCCTATGTAAAAATGATTAGACAGTGTAATATTCAAATGTTTCTATTCTGGAGCCAGCAAGAACTATTGCGGTGAAGTGTGGCAGGTTAAAGTCATTAACCTCCAGGAGGGAATCAGGATCTTAAACTTTCCAAAGAGTGAGCAGAGAAGCCATGTAATAATGGCCATTCACTTGGCCTTCTAGAGAACTCAAATTTCAGGTGGAAGAAGTGAAGAGCAGTCAGCCGAAGAGCCAGAACCAGCATTCTGAAGAGTATCCGCTGAAAGAGAAAGGGTTGTGTTACTGGTGTCGTCTCTTGGTATTATCACAGGTAGTGAGATTGAAAAGCATAATAAAGGAAAAGTTACTCAAATTAGCTAGAACACCTTGCTGGTTATGCAGTCACAAATTAATTTAAGACTAGAGAAACTTTTAGTGAAGAGTCGGGTTTGAATGGAGTAAATTTATTGAGTATAGATAATAAATTCATAGATCTTGACCTTACAAAAGATAGGAAAAATATATAGTAGCAGATTTAATGGGCAATAAGATCAGGCAATGATTTATTATTGCTTAATTGGGATGGTTAAAATGAGAAGAAAAGGTAGCCTGGGGCAGGTGAAGTGATGAATTAGGTGATGATATTAATATGCTATATAGTAGCAACAATATTGTCATGTAGTTGGATATGCATCATTTTAGCAAAGTGAAGGTCTGCGAGGTTAAGAGATTTAATATTCATATAAGATGTGCACTTGGTAGGGAAGTTTTTGCAAGATTGTGTTTTTGGTAACTGCTTTTTCTATTATAAATAAAAATCAGTATTAAAGAATTTCTGAAAGACATCAAATTGCATAATGCCAAAAATTAATATGCTTTGCCACATTGAAGGAGCTCTGGTTGTAATACAGGCTTCTGTTTCTTTAGACACTTTTCAGCAGGTACGTAAAACCGCATGTGCAAGATGTCATTGACTGGTACCGTGAAATGACTGGAAGTTTATTAGACAGCAGGAGGTGAAGCAGCCAAGACATGTAATAGTTCTGCAGACGTCTCAAGAGATTTCAAAATGAAACAACAGCCCAACAGTTTTAGTACTTGAGTAAAATAAAATCATGTTTCATCTTTGTCCTAAAATTTCTTCAGGTTTCAAAAGTCCTGTAATAAATGTGTTAGTGCTGGATGTTTTTCTTGCTGTGGAAGTGAGCTGTGAGACAGTAGAAATAGATTTCGAAATACTTGTGACTTGTGAGGGGTTGAATTTAGGTGATCTGAGATTAGAAAGCCAGGACTCTGTGTTCTCTTCAGAAGTTTCAGAGAAGCTGGTACACGGCCACGTCATTTATTTTCTGTCATTTGATTTTTTGTCTTTTGATTTGTCCTTTAAGCTTCTGTCCCCATGATTTTTTTGGGCCTTTTTAAGCACATGGGAGCTCATCCTGGAGAAAATAAAAAAAAAAAATATAAAGATACTAAAAATACTATGTCCAACCTTCCAGGAAATGTATAATATAATTATCCTCTGAGAGGTAGGAGTTAACATTACATTTTATCCTTGGGAATATGGTTAAATGACTTTAATTATCAACAAAAGCAAAGGATAGAAAATGCAAACATAAAGGTATGGCAATGAAAAGACATACATGGGCCCTAGTTTTTATTTAATAAATGTTTATTATTTCAAGAAGAGATAGTACATTGCAAATAATTTCTTTTTATCTAATGGACAATTTTGGAGGTTTTATTTATTTATTTTTAATGACGAGTACTGGATTAGACTATAGCCTTCTCAGTTATGCCTTTGAAGAGGGTTTTTCTTGCTGTGTCTTGAATAGCCATTTTGTATTATCTATAATTCTTCCTGATCTCCCTATCTTCAAGAAGCTGTAAAGGAATTGATTGTTCTAAGGTAGAGGATGGGCCAAAGTAGGAAGATATTATCAAGATGTCTGATCGGAAAGGAAATCAATTGTTTTTCCAGTGATCAAAGGAAATATAGCAGTAAGGAAATGAACTTTTCTAACTATTCTTAGGGGAGAAGAAAATAATTGCTGTAACCTTGCCATGCAGTGACCAGAAATGATGAATGAGATGTTTACTAAATCATTACACTTATTGCCGTACAAACACCTGTTGGCTATAAAGGAAAAAATAGCTGTAAAAGAAACCAGAAGGCAGGGGAAATAAAAACAATCATGCTACTTTCCCAGCAGTGTGTGATGATGAATTTCTTGTTCAAAGCCTGTGAAATAGAAATAGGTTGCTCATTCAGAATGATTTTTAGTTCTCAGCGTCTTTAAAAGACTTTTTCAGACAACTTTCCCTCAGAACATCGTAGCTAGGCGCAGGTGATTATTCGTTTTTTCCCCCTTCAGAGAGAGGCCTTCTCAGGAGAGTTTTGAAGTGATTTATCCAGGATCACTGTGGTAGTAACCTTCAGAGACCAATAAAGAACTAGGTAAGACTCTGGCCTTACTGGCCAAAGATGAACATAGCATTATAAATTGCAGCAGTTGACAATGTCTAGTGTGATAGCGGGAATATAAGGCTGGAATTACTTCTGATTAGAGATACTTAATTCCATGGCTTTTACTCAGTGTAATACCATTGAATATCTTAGGAGAAATCACCTACTTTAGTGTTGATGCCTTCACTTAACATAAACATCTTTAACTCTGTCACAGGCTTCCTAGTAGCATCTGCTATTGTAGACAAATAGTTAAGTTGAACCCAGTGTAATGATAGTTTGAGTTGGTGTCCCACAACGTGAAGATAACAGGGATGAGGACTTGATGGTGCAACTGAGAATCACGCAAGCGATTGGCCTGAGGTCCAAGCTGGGTCCGAAAGGAAGTGAAGCAGACAGGGCTTTGGCATCTGGTAGAGCATCAACTCAAGGGACTGGATGTTTAAGTGCGGTTTTAGTAGAGGAGAGACATCGGGAGAAGGTGTTTTGTGGGTGAGAAAGATGGTTTTCAGATTGTAAGGTTTAAGATATCTTTGTCTCTGCAGGATACTATCTAAATTGAAGCCATGTAAGTGGAAGAAGGATCAGTAAAGTAAACTAAGTCAAGAAACTATGACAACAGGGTGCTGGATGGGTCGTCTGGTTGGTCACTGAGTAGGGTGAACTCCCAATAATTAATCAATCCATTACTGAACACCCATGGGAGGCATCAAGGGTTAAAGAAATTGAAAAACATACTTTTATGTCTTTGAGGCTTGGGGGTAACAGATTTTGAAAAATTAGTTACAATATTCTTGATGATTATAATACAGATAGCACGTGCCACTCAGTAGGCACTTAAATTTTTGTCAAAAGAATACGTATATGCATGAGGTCCTAAGAGGGCATGAAGTAACTAACCCAGCAAGGGCAACAGAGGAATGAATGTGGAAGAGTGTCGTGGAAAGACACTCCGAGGAGATAAGGTTTGAATTGAATTTTGAGGAACAGTTAACCATCAGCAAGGTAGATCGTAGGGGCTGGAGTGAGGAATTTTAGGCAAAAGGGGAAAAGGCCTCTCTGTACAAAGCAGAGAGGCAAGGGAATGCTGGAATGCAGGATGCATGTGGGGGAGGAATAAGGAAACCCCCTGGGGAAACCTGAATTATTATTTAGACTTTGTCCTGAAGGAAATAGAGAGCCACTGGAGGACTTTAAGAAGGAATGTGGTAAAATCAGCTTTAGAATCAGAATGTCCAATGACTATTTTATTGACAGTGTAGAGCTTTTATTGAAGAGGGTAATACTGTAGCCCTTTGGGGGCATTCCTACTAGACATAAATTTAAAGTGTCTGTCCTACTAGAAGTTGAATAGTTATACTCTTTTGTGTTTGTTTGACTTTAAATTGTGTACAAATATATGGGTACATACCTAAATATTTGCATATATTTACGTTTATAAACAGTGGTACATATAATTATAGATAACATAAACACACACCGTATACATATTTTACATACATATATTTTACTCAGTGTAATACCATTGAATATCTTAGGAGAAATTACCTACTTTAGTGTTGATGCCTTCACTTAACCTAAACATCTTTATATATACATATATATGGAGTCCCAATAGGAGGAAGTTTGTAACTGAAGATCCAAAATAACAGAAGTTTATATATCTTTCATGAGAAATAAATAGACAGTCTAGAGTTGTTATTAATATTTTTGTGTCGGAGACCTAGACACTTTTTGTCTTTTTGCTCCACTTCTTTCAGTTTGTAGGTTCTTCCTCATGGCCCAGATGCCTGCTTGAGTTCCAGTGTCATACACACATTCCAACTAACAGAAAGGAGGGGAAGCTGGAAGACTTTAAGGACCCTTTTGCTGTAAGGGTGCATTCAACATGACATTTCCACTTACATTCCATTGGCTAGACTTTAGCCTAAGAGCCCCGCATAGCTGTAAGAAAGACTGTAAAATATTATCCCCCTGGATGGCAAATGCCCAGCTGACAGTGGTGGCTTTCTTATGAGCTGGAAGCGGAAGAAGGAACACAGTGTGAGAACTAGCTGTCTCTGCCAGATACATGTGGTTAGTACCCCTCCTTTCTCTCCAGTAATTGTGTCTAGAGAATATCTGTGTGTGTGTGTGTGTGTGTGTGTGTGTGTGTGTGTGTGTAGCTGGCATGCTTTAGAAGCTCCTCCATTAGGAGGAACATATAATCAACACACATTTTGTAGGCAATAATAACATTTTATAAGCACAAGCATTTTTCATTTTATATTTCATTTCATTCCTCATTTTATATATGGGGAAATGGGATTATGTGGTCTGATGTTGAAACTGGGATTAGTGTTCATTGACCCCTACCTACTTTAGGGCTATTAATAGAAGAGAATAATAGTATGGATTTTTGAGGACAGAAATAATTTGTATTTTAGTTCAAATGAATGTAAGCTAGTGGACATGAATTCTTGTTCTTTGTTTGAAAACTTAGCATTCAAGAATCCGTCTTTTTTTTTCACTTACTTATCGTGCCCATGGTCAGAGCACCCCATTTTCCCCTACATGTAACTGTATACTTCTCCCACCAGGACAGATCAGTTGTGTGGTGTTGCTCAGTTAGTATAAAAGTGTGATAGATAAATTTACTCATCAATCATTTATTTCCCTTCAATTGTAACACACAAACCTTGTCTGCATCTTAATTGGTTTTGACATATTCACTGTATAAAACGATCAGAGAATTCAACTATATTTGTCCTACTGCAATATTACTTTGTAAAAACATTACCCTTGTAAATGTTGTCACTATAAAGCCAGAATGAAGCAAACGCTTTCAACAACTGACTCAAATCATGGTGTTTTGACCTGGCGCCATCAGACATAGTGTCAAGAGGACATAATTTATAATTCCTACTCCAGTCATCATTCCAATTAATGCAAAGTACTTTTAGCCTTTTATCTGTGGGAGTAAATTTTCTGAAAATACATTTGTCTTAAAAAGAGCAAACGAAAAAGAAAGCTGTTGAGTTGCTGACTAGGCCAGGGATTGAGCCACCTCTTTTGAAAAGACTGAATTTTTCGTTAAAAAACCGAGAGAGATTATTTAAATTTTAAACTTTCATTTGGGCCAGAAACAAGCTCTGACCACTAAATAAAGGGTAAAACAAGGTAATCTGGCATGAAGCATTTTTCTTTGTTTTTAAATAGGTTAGAAATTGCAGAACCTGGAAGTACAGCTTCTTGTTAACATTCATTACCTCCAGGGACATTTTCCAGTCCTTATCACACTTTTCTGTTCAGTAATATTAACTTTTATTGAATACTCTACTTTTGGAAACATTTTCTTTCTTTGATTTCTGCAACTTTGCTTTTTTCTTTTTTGTCTTTCCAACCCACTTTCCCTGCTCCTTCTTTGTTACTGTGCAGGCTCATCCTTGTCCACTCCGCCGTTGGATGCGGCTTGTTCCCAGCCCTGCCTTTCCTCCTTCCCCTCCCAAACTCCATTATGTTCTTCCCACCCTCCCTCTCACCTGAGAGACATCATGCATGCTGTTTTCTCTTAAATAATCTTCTTTCCAGTGATTGCCTGGTTAACTTCTATTAGTGTTTTGGATCTAAATTTCATCAGCACTTGTTCAGAGAAGCCTTCCCTGAATTCTGATTGGTAAAATTGCCTGTGATATCTCTCATAACATCATTTAGCTCTTCTTAACACACATAACATAGGAAAGAAGCTCCAGAGGACAGAAGCCATGTTGTTTTTCTCACAGCATAATCTCCAGTGTCCAGTACCATGTTTTATCACATGCTAAGTGCATAGTATTTCTGAATGAATGAGTACATTTTCGTAGATATAAATAGCACATTATTAAAATATCTTTTGTGTGAGGTATACATATGGAGATAAACGCATCTAGAAGTCTCTTTATTTGTTGGCTGGGTTGAGATTTAAACATAGTCAAAAAATGAAAGGTGAATATCAAATCATCAGGTTTCCAGGGTGGGATGTGGGCTTTGTTTTGAGTGTTGCAGGACTTAAAAGATGATATTGCAGGCACAGAACAGAATGTATGTGAATGGTTAGGTAGTTTCACTTTAATCTCCTATAATAATAATTCACTTTCTCTGGATACCTGTAATATGTAATATCAAAGGCAAATATAATTTTTTTTATCCAGACATAGGCTTGTATACACAGAGATGATGATATAGCAACATTGAAAAGTCTGATAGTTAACTAAATGATGATCCTCAAATTTCAGTTTTCATGTGTTTTTCTGATGAGTATCTATATGATGGAATGAGGAATTGTGGGACTTCTAACATGGATTAATTTTATAATTTGGGAGTCAGAACTCATAAAATCTTAATGTCACATCTCTAATTAACATGTAAGTTGATTACTTTCTTATATTCTTTTGCTACCAAGCATATGGATTTTTCCTCTAGAGACAAATTTTCTTCTTTCACAGGTATGTTTCAATGGCAATACATGCATATCTTTGACAAGTGTAATTTTCTGTGAAATAATAGTGGGAACATTACACATACTATTAAATGAGGATGAACATCCATGCCAAGCTCTAGGTCCAAATAGCTTCTCTTGGGGATTAGATTCATAAAGTCCTAGGGCGGTACTTTGTGTCTGTGTCCACTAGATATTTCAAATCTTATAATGCACATTTTATCTTACCCTAGCCATTAGGAAACATTTTAATGACTGTTCAAACATTTTTTTTTTCTTTCTTCCCTCTTTAATTTCCCTATCTGAGTTTTCAGCTACTTTTTATAAGTTTTGACTTCATTAAATTCTTACAAGAACATTTTGGAAACTAGAACTATGAGGGAATAGTAAAGCACACGGTTGGCAATCATCTTAATAATTAGATTCATGTAAAATCCCATTTTGAACAACGTTAAGTCCTAGCCCGCTTTCACTG
>RJWJ010009729.1:0-49086 GCA_004363605.1 Indri indri | reverse complement strand
CTCAGTCCTGCCCTTTTATCTCCACCTACTTCTGGATCCTGCTCCATTTTGTCCCTTATTCCTAAAGTCTCATTTTTGTGCATTGTCCTTCCTTAGGGCAGCTGACAGCTTTACACCAAAGCTGAAGTCTCTCATTTAATCCTAAGCAAGGAGGTGGAGGAGAACCAAGATACCCTTCCCGTATCACGGGACATAGGCTACCAGGAGAGTGGAAGTCTCTAATATCATCGGTCACCTTTCAGAGTTTAAATTATAATCAGGCCTAAGAAACTCCCTCTTGTGACTGAGTGTATTTGCATATAGACATGTCAGTAAAAATAAAAGCACCCGTTTTGCCAAGGCTTCCTGAGAAGACTTTTGTCATTTTCTCTCTTTTCCATGAATGGATTTTTCTGGCATGGCAAATAGTGTGGGCCCTCTTCTCCCCTCTGCTCACAAAGTTGTGGAGCCATTCAAAATTATGGGCTGCTGACTGTACAAGCAACCATGGCCTCAGGTCCCGGGTCACAGCAGTGCCAGGCCTTATATCTTTTTCTGGACAAAGACAAATTGGGGCCCACCCCTACCACCCAGACCATCTCACCTCTCACCAATCTAGACTTGGAACAGCATGGTGATCATTCCTTCACTCTTTCCTGCCTCTTGACCTGAAAGTCCTAGAACGGGCTTCAGAGCTGCCACAGGTGGTGTTCCTGTCTGATGTTCCCATTGGCAACACCAAGAAGATGTAGCAACACCTGCAGCCTGAAAGAGAAAACCAGCCTTTCCCTGAGAGAAGCACACAGAAACCCCACACACGCACCTGCCCTTCCCCAACACACACACTGAAAACACAACCATAAAAACAAGGAAAGAAGTAGCCATGTGTGGTGGTGTAAAAAGTTTCTCTTTGCACTTGCTATTCCCTTTGCCTGGAATGCATATAAGAAACTCCTTTTTTCCTCTAGATACCACATCTGGAAAAAACATATTTTTATCAGAACCAAAATTGTACACCATAATTAATTCTCACTACCTGGACCCCTTTTCTTTGTTCCTCTTCCCAATTTTCTTCCCTAGTCCCATTTCTTTTTGTCCAATGTTCCTTTTTTTCCATGGGCAGTTTCACTGTGAGTCTCTTTACTCTCTCTCTCTCTCTCATTCATTCATTCATTCATTGATCACTATGTGTCAGGTACTATTCCAGGTGGTGGGGATACAGCAGTGAATGAAACATAGAAGACCCCTGACGCTGTGGAGCTTATGCTCTGTGGGGAAGATGGAAGAAAATAAAACCCAAAATAATAAATAAGGGAATCTCAGGTAATGACAAGAGCTTTGAAGGAAATCTAACTGGGTAGTGTGATGGAAGTACCTAGGGGTATGGAAGAGGGTAGACTTTGTTAGATAGGATGGAAAGTTTCTTGGGGGAGATTAAAATTGAACTGAGACCTGGATTATATGGAAAGCAAGCCAGTATGGCTGGAGCTTGAAGAATGAGGTTGGGGATGGAAAGACATGAAGGTAGAATTTGCAGAGGCCAGATCTCTTTGGTCCTGGGAGGTGATGTAGGTATTTGAATTTTATTCTAAATGCAATGGGAAACCAGGTCCTAGAAAGACAATTATTTTTCCAGAACATGATCTATCCATTACTTAGTTCCTTTGCATTCTCCACTACTGTTATAAAAGATTCTGTGACAGGGCGTACATTAGACTTACATAAGAGAATGCAGGACACACAAGAACAGATGACAAGTGTAGAGACCCTCGGCTTCACTCCAAATCTTTGTCCTCTGCCACCATCTTTCTGACATCTTAAAGCTACCCTCTTCCTACATACTTAGGCCATCATTTTCTTGGTTCTTTTTGATAAATTCATCATTTGCCTTTGGATTTTTGTCTGTTTTTACCCTCAGATTGTTAACGTAGGTGCTTTTTTTGAATCAGTCATATTTCTGTGTAGGTAGTGAAAAAGACCCGGAAAATCTGTGAAACACTAAACCAGAAATTCCCATTCACTGCAGGGTGATGATTCACAACAACGCTGCAATTCAGGTACTGGGGTGACCTGCAAACCACAACACATTGCCATTGCAGTCCTGATCCATTACATACTTTTTCTTGGCCACCAGTTCTAGTAAATTTCCCACCAAATTTTGGACATAGCCCCAAAATTTTTCCAAATAATATTCAACGTAGAAAACAGTTCTAGTTAGTGAGCATTTTCCGGCAAATTCCAGTGTAGTTGGGATAAAATATTCAAATGGTTAATATGGCTTAAAATTATCCAACTTTATATCATGTGGTGCTGTAACTCACAAAGCATCGTAGTGTACATAAAAATCCCACAGTAATCAACTTCAATTAAGATGCCTCTCCACCCAAATTAAGTTACCAATTAAATAAATTTCTCCTAAATGAGGAGTGCATCTAAGGCAAATTAGATTAATCCTATCAAATCTGTATTCTCCAGCTGCATTGTAGTATTCTCACCATTTTTCTTCAACAATAAAAAAGAACGCACAATTCAAATGTTTCCATTAGAGAGACAATAAAATTGGTTGTCAATTTTGAGCAAACAGCTATATCTCATTCTCCATTGTGTTTTTTCCTGCAAACTTCAGCTACTATTTTAATTGCTTTGGAAAAGAAATATACACGATCAGAGTTTTTCAAGGTTTTCCTATTAGGCATGTTACTCAGAGGTGAGAGTCCCTTTATCTTGTTTTACCCTAAGTAGGGCAAGAGATTTCTGATATACCAGTTTTCAAGTCAACCAGTCTGTGTAGATTTCTTTCTAGAAATGCATTTGTGCAAACCTTCTTGTCCTCAATCATACCCATCTCCAGCCCCAGTATATCCAGGCTCCATGGCCAGCTGGTGTTCAGTGAAAGCTTGGCTTCCATCCAGCTCCCTCTCCAGTGAGGTTTATGATAAAGGAGGCAGAATTCCATCTTTCTGGAATGTACGCATGGAGTATATCTAAATTTTAAAAGTTTTTAAAAGCATCTAAATTTTTTCTTTTGTTGTTTTCGAGGCAGAGTCTCACTCTATTGCCCTGGGTAGAGTGCAATGGCGTCATTGTAGCTCACTGCAACCTCAAACTCCTGGGCTAAAGTGACCATCTTGCCTCAGCCTCCTGAATAGTTGGGACTACAGGTGCGTGCACCACCACACCCAGCTAATTTTTTCTGGTTTTGGTAGAGACAAGGGACTTGCTCTTGGTCAGGCTGGTCTCGAACTCTTGACCTCCAGTGATCCTCCCACCTCAGCCTCCCAGAGTGTAAAGGGTTGCAGATGTGAGCCACCACGCCCGGGCAAGCATCTAAATTTTTCAAAAAAGTTGTATATACATATAAGAATGGTGTGTGTGTGTGTCACATTGAAAATCATAATTCATGTTTCATTCTGCAAGGAAATACATCGTTAATTATAAGTAAATCTTAATTTAGCAGCATCTCCCCATATTAATGAATGCCTAAACTCTGTTGGCGATATTCAGATGATTCAAGCTTTTTTCTTTTTTAATCTAGCTGAACTGTTAGCCGAAATGCCCTGACCTGCAGAAACACATTCGCATGTTTGAATGAGGAAAGGCTTTGAAGAGATTAGAATCACATTATCTTTTATTTGACCAGTTAACACCACAGGAAGAAAAGAGCTATTTCAGCCAACCTAACCCCTCCTAATCAGACTTAAACATTAATCCTCACACTAAGGCAGACACACATTAAAATTCAGAATTGCATCTCAGGAGCCCTTTAGGACAAATTAATTTTTGTTCTATGAAAGGCGCCAGGTGTCATGTCTCATACATCAATTTACATTTGTTGAGTTCCTACTGGGTGCCCAGTACTATGAGTGCCGGATGCTCAAGGTAAGTGGATAAGACAAGCTTTCTTCCTTGGAGAACCTTGGTCTCCAGTGGGGGGAGTTGGTACAATGAGGTTAAGCCCTGGGATTGCAGCATTGCAGGGTGTTGTCTATAAATTGCTCCAAAGCACCAGTACTCTAAGTTACCCCAACTTCCACAATTCCTCTGTAACCTCTTTTGCTGAGGACAATGTGATCCCACAAAGAACTGTCTCCTACTTACAAAGGAAATGTTTGACACAAACATTTGTTTTCAGAAACAGTTGACTCCCAAAGAACTTTGCTTTTCCAGAGATGGCTTGCCTTCTTGGCAGCATCTTGCCACATCTGTCTCAAAAAAGAAGCTGCACCCAAATAGTTTTACTGTCCATCCCTCCTTGCTGAGAAAAGCTTGCTGATCTGCAAATGGAGGAAGAACTGCAATCGGTCACAACTAGTCCTAGTTCCCTCAAGGTAAGCCTCATCTCTTAACGGTTCCCTGCTGGCTCATCGCCTTTCCCAAGTCTTGTGGTAAGCCTGTTCTTCTCATGTATTATCCTCACCACAGCTGATGGCAAGTTGGATCCAGTGTCCTGGAGCTCTCCTCACAGGACAACTGTAGCTCACCCATCACATGATGGGAGAGAGCGCCCTCCTTTGAACTCTGAAGACTTTTTAGCTGAGGACCACATATTTTTTCTACCTAGTTTCATCAATGTTTCCATATGGTTCTTCAGGCCTGAAGAGACCCATCCCTTACTTTTTAAAATTAACTTTTTTAACCAGTCTACACTGTGTTGTCCAAAATCCCCAGTCTGGCTCTGAGGATAGCTGGCTAAACTGCTAATCCACAAACGCTGGAATATTTCATCTTCCACAGCCATTGTTCATAACTCTTCACCTACTCTAAATCTTACCTTCAGGGAATCCTCCATCTGAAGGAACTAAGCAGAATAACCTAAACAATAAAAGAAGAGCCTGAAATTTTTAACAAATCCAATTCTTAACTCGTTCATGAAAGCATTCATGAGCTAATTGCTTCTTACCCCTTGCCAGGAGGGAAATGGAGAAGTTTGGTTTATATGTGAAAATTCCAAAGCTGCCAATGATGGGACAACTCAAATGAAAAGAAAAATGGTAATACCAGTTTATTTCTCTAAAAGAGATGTTCAGAGTGCTTTTTTTTTTTTTTTACATTGTCCTCATATATCAGCAAAGTTTGTGTTGTAAATTTTGCAAGTTGGTTTCAGTGCATGAGCTGGTTGCAACTTTAGGATGCAGTTAGCTGCAAATAACAGAATCCAGTCTTCCAGGAGCTTAAGCAATAATGATGTTTCATTTTCTCACCTAATGAGAGGTCTGGAGAAGGCAGTTGCAGCAGTGCAATGATACCATCTGGGACCCAATTTGTCTACCCTGCTGTTCTGCCATTTTTTGCCACCTCAGCTATTGCAGCTTCAAATATCAAGCCCTCACAGAGCTGTATTCGACAAGAGAGGAAGGGGTTGGGGTAAAAATCTTTCTCTCTGTGAAGTTATGTGTGTGTGTTTTCCAGGATGATCAATTTCATCAGCCACATGATATAGGCCACATGCCTGCTCCTAGCCGAAATGCCCTGACCTGCAAAAACACATTCCCATATTTGAATCAGGAAAGGCTTTGAAGAGATTATGATCACATTATCTTTTATTTGACCAGTTAACACCACAGGAAGAAAACAGCTATTTCAGCCAAGCTAACCCCTCATAATCAGACTTAAACATTAAGTCTGGGGAACAGGATGCACCCAATAGCAATTCATTCCCTTTGGACTTGGAATGGGGCCTGTCTTCCTTGATCTCAAGGCGTCTCTACCCACCACTCAAACAAGATGGGGCTTTGTTAGCCAGGAGGAAGAAGTACATGGATAGCTCTTGTGTAAAATGTAAACAGTGACTGCCCTGTTGCTGGGGGAAGTGATCGAGTTAATATTCTTTCTGCTCTTGCCACTTTATATGATAATTAGAAATTGAAGTAACATGGAGATTTATTTTATTTTAATATAGTCACATGGTTAGGCCAGTAATCCTATTGAAAAAATATTCTTAGCTGCCACAAGATTAATTGTTAGAGGGTGTCAAAGGGCTTTGGGAGGCCTAGATTGTCAGATTCCTAGAGACCCATAAGACTGCATTTCTTTCTCATCTGAGCAACTGAACATGAAACATTATAGAAACAATAAGATCATTGTTGCTAGTTTCAAGGAAGTTCAGATATTCAAATTCAAATTGGACATGGGATTGACCAGTTGACAACTGAAAGTTATGCTCATTTTCAATCTATTGTGGAACTGTCCTGAATTGTTGATTTGAGGCATACAAAGAGCTTTTTATTTATTTTGAAAAAGGAACTCACAATTTCAGAATGTAGTCATGTGAATTTTCATATACAATATGAACCATGCTATAAATTTCTGAAGCTGTCTTTGGCATGCACACCACAATATGTATGCAGTAGAAAGTATTTTCCTATCTATATTCAGTTTCAAGAAGAAACTATGATATTGAAATCAAATTATGTTCACCAAGAAAACACAGTATCCCTAGAAATTTAGAGGTGAGTCTGACACAAATCCCAAGGAGATCCTGACATTTCTAGAGAGTTGAGCAATGTTTGGCACTTTACTCTTTGAGAAAGGAATAAAGATGAAGATGAGAACTAAGACCAGTTCTGTGAATTGATTTTGGAATCAGAATTGTGACCTCTTCACAACAAAATAGATCCTGTAAGTCAGTCAGTTAATACCCAAAGACATCAGGTCTCACCAGCCTGAGGATATAAGTGAAGTCATGTTAAAACTAAATAATGCAGAATTTCCTTTGTTGACATACTCTTCCTCAAACCCCAAAGACCCACTCACATACTTTTGGGAGTCTGCAAAAAGGCACCATGCACGTATGTGCTCATAAAGAAGTCTGCTAGTTACAATCATGACAGCATATATGTTATCTTTCCTCTTCTGTTCCGGTCCACACTGCCTGCAAAGTAATTGTAAAGGGCCTCTCTCTTGCCCTTGTGTATGGTAACCATTTCGAGGATACCATTGCCTGTGACAAGGGTACTATTTTTCAATACTTCCCCTACTATCAGTGCTCCAGGTTAGGCTAGACTATGGTGCAGTAAGACCAAATGCCAGTGTCTCAGTGGCTTACCATGAAAAAAGTTTACTTTTCACTGTCACAAAACCTAATAAAGATCTGGACCACTCTTTAGGGCAATGGTTTTCCAGGTAGCAACTCAGCAATTTAGGCTGAAGGAGAATCCATAGTCCTACAGCTGTCTGAGCAGTAGGAAGCCTCCCTGGTCAACCAAGCAGGGCTTAAAGAGATAGCTTAATAGTTACTCCACAGCTCTGTGCTTCAGGCTGCAAATGCCAGAACTAATCACCATGGCCCTACTCAACTACAAGAGGGCTAAAGGGCTAAAGGGCTAAAAAGTGCAGAGAAGTCTTTTATGTATACAAAAGAGGCGGAGAACAGATTTTGATGAATACTAATAATATCTACTTTGCAAATCAGTACTAGGTTCCAGAAAAAAAAGGAAATAATGACCCTTTTTCCAACTGTTGCTTTGTTTTGTCACCTGATCCACAAATCAAAAACTTTCTCATGAGTAAGCTCCAGTGTTCGGTCCTGATTTCTATTTCAATAGGGGCTTCAACAGAGTCCAAGGGTGGGGAAAATGTGCCATCTCTCCCATTCTCTCTCTTATTTTAAAAAATAATTTTCACGACAAATTCGCATGCACCCTCTCCCCTCTTTTTTTCCCAATCTGCTTCAGGCAGTGTCTAACTTGTTCATTGCTGTATCACAAAGTCATAGTCCAGTGCCTTGAACTCAGAAATGTGTTAATGAGTAGATGGATGGATGGATGGATAGGTGAACAGAAGGTAGGTGGATGAATGATGGCTCCCTCTCTACTGTGAACTAAAATAAAATCATAAGCTCCATGCTGACTGAAGGGACTCCGTTTGGGCCAAGGGGACCCCTGAAAACCTTAAAATTGAGGTCATAGCCATGAAGGGAAGGGAATGCGGACATGCCTCTTTATACCCCCTCCCTTGGAGTTTCAATACTAAATTATTAATAGGACCTAAGGCCATACAAAGCAAAGGTTAAATCACCCACTGGCCAGCAATTTGCATAACAGATCACTTGAGTCAGTATACTGTGGCTTGTCTCTGATTAACAGCCTTCCTTATCTTAACTTAAAACATTCCAAGCCTTTAGACAAGCTTTATTTCTTTAACCAATTACAAATCAAAGAATCTTTGAACCCACCTGTAACCTGTAAGTTCCGCCCCGCTTCTAGATGTCCTGCCTTTTCGGGGCCAAACCAATGTACACCTTCCATATATAGATTTATGATTTTACCTGCAATTCCTGTCGTTCTAAAATGCATAAAACCAAAGTGTAACCCAAATACCTTGGGACCGCTTATTCCAGACATTGCTTTTCAAGCCATGGTTGCACATATTTGGCTCAGAATAAACCTCTTTAAATTATTTTATGGAGTTTGGGGTTTCTTTCTATTAATACTACCCACGGATGATGAAACAAAGGGAGCCTAGTTCCACTTGCTGTGAACTTCTTCTGTTACCTTGAGTCTAGTTGCAGTCTTTCTGTCTTAGATACAATTTTTTCCTTCTATTTTGGGCTCCCTTTGGATAGCAAACTTGTTTAGGATTAATTATGGGAGTGTCACGGGTTCTGTTTAGGAGCTGAAATATCACCACTCAGACCTCTTCAGTGATTCCTAAGAAATATGCACATGAGAATAATAACCACATGGAAAATAAAATACCTTTTTATTAACTAAGTAAGCACCCAGTTCTCTCTCAGAGTGGAGATCTTTGTTAAACCAAATCAGATTGTGCCATTTAGGTCTGGAAACCTAAGGAATGCTTCCATCACTTTTATCTTGGATGATGGAAAGGTCTAGAGCTGACCAGTTGCAATTTAGGCACATGACATACACATAGAGGACAGAGAACGGCTGAGCTCTGCCCCACTGTGCTGCAGTAAGGGGACAGCAATTGCAAATGAGGGAACATCAGCTTAGAGACTCTACCCTCTGGTAAAATGTGGTTTGCCAATTGCCCTGTCCTTTCAGTACTTGAGTAATCCCTCCTCCCTCAGGAAGAAGCCAGAAAGAAAGGTTGACAGAGGGGGTGGGAGTGGCAGAAATGCCTCTTCCCTGCAGAAATGGGAGGAGAGCAGGCTCAAAGTCCTCCATTTCCTCCTCCCCTCTTACATAACTAGCTCTTTGCTCTTCTTCACCTTGAATGCTGTCTTCTCTTCCCCCTCGCCCAGGCCCTTCAATGCCTTCTCCAGGGTCACATCCATTCCACTTCATGACAAAACTGTTCTCCGGGATCCTAATCTAGGCCAGTGTCCTCACTCTACTCCATGCTCATCAGAGGCTTATAACTGTACTTTCATATAAATAAGGTCCTTCTTATTATTTTTAATACAAAACCTGCTCTGCGTTAATGCTGGTATCCATATAAGCTTTCTTTTTCAACACATGGACTTCTGATCATTGGACCACTATTGAAAATTCTTGGCAAACTTACCACAAGGAATAGCCTATAGCTAGATTCTGCTGCTGAGCTAGAATATCTATTTCCTTAACATATTTGCTGTAAAATAACAACAAAAAAACTCATCCACAATAATAAAAAAAAATGTGGAGTGGGGGAATACTCTTTATGAAGAGTTGGACATGATATAGACAATGTAGGAGGGGACACTTTGGATGGGGCAAAATCAACTTTCCCCTTTCTGGCTTCTTTCAGCTTCTCCCGTTGCCTCCCAATTATATGCCATTATTTCTTCAATTTATGATCACTTCTGCCAGCCTGAATCAGTGTGAATAGTGTCTGTCTATGCCATAAATATCAGCCTATTTACATAGTAATACAGATTTCCTTTGTTTCCAACTAACAGTGCTGTTTATCTAGTAGTTCTGTCAATGAAATTTTAGAATAGACAAATAGAGTAATGTTCTCATTACTGTAGAATTTTCACAAGAAAAAAATGGAGGCTTTTAAATGTGAGTAGTGGTTACAGACACTTCACCGCAGAAGAGGGCAAATAAGTACATGAAAAGATGCTCAGCATTATTAGTCATTAGGAAATGCAAACTAAAACCACAATTAGATACTACCACACACCCACCAGACTGGTGAAAATTTTTAAAAACTGACCATACAGAGTGTTAGCGAGGATATGGAACAACTGGAACTATCCTATACTGCCGAGTAGGACTATAAAATGGTACTTGAAAGACAAGTAGGAAGTTTCTTGAAAAGTTAAATATACACCCACCATTTGACCAGATCCAGCCATTCAACTTCCAGGTATTTACCCAAGAAAAATGAAAACATGTCCATATAAAGACTTACATATGAATATTCATAGAGCTTTACTTGTAATAGCCAAAAACTGGAAACCACTCAAATGTCTGCCTGCACCAAATGGACAAATAGATTGAGAAATATTCACACAATGAAATACTACTTAGCAATGCAAAGGAATAAACTATTGGTATGTGCAACAATATGGATAAATCTCACAAAAATTATGCTGAGTAAAAGAAGCCAGTTCAAAAAGAAAAAAAATTGTGTACCATACGATGTCATTTATGTAAAATTCTAGAAAATGTGAACTAATCACTGTAGTGACAGGAAGCAAATTAGTGTGGCCTGGAGATGGGGATGGGGGTGGTGAGGTGGGGAGGAAGGGTTCACAAAGGTGCATAAAGAAACTCAGAGGTGACAAATATGTTCAATATCTTGATTGTAGTGATGGCTTCACAGGTATATACAGATGTTAAAAGTTATCAAATTTTATACTTTACATGAATGCAGTGTATTATAAATCAGTTATATCTCATAAATTTATTTAATAAAAGACTTCTATAAAGTGTTTTTTTCCCCCCAGCCAAAGATGAAAGAACTGGCTTGCATCTTTTCATGGAGTTTCAAATTACTCTCTGCAAGCTCTCTTAAAAGTGAAGGTCAGTAGAGAGTAAGGGTGAGTGTGTTCAGTTCCCTATCACTCCACTGTGCTTTTATCTGCTGATTTGTTTATAGTTTCTCTAAAGAGTCTATCAAAAAAAGCCCAGGTTTAAGAACAAAAGAGAAAAAATGGAAAAGGCTTTAACATCCACTGGATCTTTAATGCCCACTAGCTATAACATTTTATCAATTTAAGATTCTATAAATGAGGAATTTTGTAAATTACTGTCTCTTTGAATTGACGATGAATTATAAAAGGTACACCACCATATCCCCAGCTTTTCTTAACGGCTTTTTAGGGATTAAAAAAAGCAAAAGAAATATATTTAACATATACTTCTTATAAGATGCATTCCAATCCCAAATATTCAAAAGTATGGGTTAGGATACTAATTACACCAAGCAGTTCTGGGGGTGTGGAAAGGAGTGTGTAGACCTGGCCTTCATAAACTAAAAGTGCCCAGGTTGTGGTCTCAGCACCAGGGCTAGTCTCAGGCACGGCCTCCTTAAAGAAGCAGCAGGACACTAAAATCCCAAACTCCATACTCAGTACTAGGTTTTTTCTCTTTCCCCAAACTCTGTGGACTCCCCAGTGCTAAGATCCTAGCCAGACTCCAGCTTAACTCTTACAAATGTAAACTGGTTTTCATTCATTTATTCATTCACTCAACAAAAATTTATCTGAGGATAGAGCAAGGAACAAAATGACTGAGTCAACTTCACAGAGCTTACATTCTAGCAAGGAAAACAAATGTTTAAAAAGTACACAAATGCAAAATAACATGATTTCAGATTGTGAGAAGTACTATAAAGAAAAGCAAAGCTGTTTAAGGGTGTAGAAGGTGTGTGAGTTATTTCTGATAAGGTATCACAAAGGCTTCTCTGAAATGACATTTATCAGGGACATGAATGATATGAACAAGTAAGCTATGTAAAACTCTGGAGTACAGGATTCCAGGCAGAAAGCACAGCAAGTGGTGTAAAGTCCTGAGGTGGACACAAGCTCAGCCTGTTTAAGAAGGTCAGTGTGGCTGGAGGACAAAGAGAACAGGGAAGTAGTCAGAGATGAGGTGGGAGAAAGGAGCCCTTTTAGGCCACGATAAGGAGCTGGCATTTTATTCTAAGTGTGAGGGAAAAGGTGGAAAGTTTCTGAACATTCCACTGAGGTTCAGAAGAAACATCTTCTGGACACAATGCTGACATCAGCATTCTTATCTAATCTCCTCTACTGCAAACTCCCAGATTCCCTCTGTCACAACCACAGAATATAAAAGTACAGAGAAAACTATAATTTTGCTAGAAATCAAGAAAGGGGTCAGTCAAATGCTACAGACTTAGAGGTATTTTTGCAAGATACAGTGCAGAAGGGACTAGTTTGAAAAAAAAGGCCAGTCTTACCAATTGCAACTAGTCACAAGAAGGAATAACTAACCAAGAAGTGGGCTCAACCCCAGCAGAACCTACCCATTTACTCAGGGGCTAGGGCTGGAGATGAGGGTAGAACAAGGGATGGTCTGGATCCCCCCAACCACTCTGGGACAGTTTACCTGATACTGGAGGTCATACCAAGCAGGATCCTCCAGTGCCACTTACTGCCAGCATGCCTTATCCAGGGCACTACCTTGACTGGTATCTAACAAGGTCAGCATTGCTCTGCAAAGAATAGAGGCATAGGCCCAACTACATTCTAATTACACTGCAAACAAGAAAATGAAGCTCTTTGGAATACAAATGAATTTCCTAACCACAACTGCCTCTGGGCCTGGCTCTTTCCACACGATCCCCAGACAGCTTGATGCTTAAACTAGCAAAGGAAAATGACATTAAAATAAAAATTGTCTATATGTCCTTCGTTTGGACATCACACAAACTCTGAGCAACTCCATCTTAACTTTACATGCAAGATAATCAGAAATTATCTTAGGCCCATTTCCTTAACAGTGTGTAAATGAAAACATTTATAGGTGATAAAAAGATACAAGAGATGAAAATAAGAGAATTAATCTAGGAATCAGAGAAATATCTTCCAATGAAATATAATTGCTTCAATAGAGAGATTTTAGAAAGTTCTAAATCAAGTTTTTTCAAGATTCAAGAGGACCTTGAAACTTCAAATCTAGACCACATAGTCATGAAATATTAATGACAAAAAGATCTAGAACTATGTGTTGGTTCTAGTGAGTTTGGTAAGCATGTCTGAACACCAAACTTCTGAACCCTGTCCTGCCACCTTTCGACACCTTGATAAATGCCACCCCATAAAGTATGTGCACAGGTGATAAGTTATGGGAAAAATCACCCCAGCCCAAACCACGTTATCATCTATCCTTGTGAGCTGTGCTAGACGGAATGTCCTGAGCCTGGATAAGTCCTCTTCCTCCCCACGAGGCTTCCTTTGCTATGATTCTTTGCTTAGTTTTCTAAGTGGAGGGAGCAATTTTTTTTAAGTGGCAGAAATAACCCAGTGTCTTCCTATAGCACCAGCTTTATGGGGGCAAAGAGAGAAGAAATTCAATAGAAAACACCTGAAAAGAGATACCCACGACCAAGAGGCGCAGCAGCATTTATCCTAACGCTGTTCTGCTTACCTTGTCTTTACCCTTCTCGCTGGAAGTACCGGTTCCATTCGGACGGTCGAGGAGAAAGCCTTGAGCTCCCTCTAGAGGACAGAGCATGCGGCCCGCACTTCCCCATTCTGCGCTCCGGGTGGGATTAACGCGCCTGTGTGTGGTTCCCTTCCCTAGAAGAGGCACTGGAATCTCTCTTACAGCACTATACTATTGTGCTATTTATTACAGCTCGTCGTTCCCTTGAGGGCAATGAGACTGTCGTTAGTTCTCCTCCATCCGTTATAATGACGCCTGGTACACGGTGGGCCCTCAGCAACTGTGCTTGTTAGAGAAATGAAAGTATCCATGAGAAACAAAAACACTAACATCGCTGGAATGACCGTATTTTATCTTGCCAATGCTCACTTATTTTTCTTACTTTCTTTTCTATTATTTGCCTCCATTGCATATTATAACTAACAACTTATGTAAGTAGTCCTTGAATATGCAATATGTCATTTAATTTGCACAATTCTGTGGGGACAGATATCTGTGCCTGCCTGGACTAGATGAGACAACTGAAATTCAAACAGGTGAAGTGAGTTGCTCAAGGCCGTGTAGCCAAGAAGTAATAGAATAAAGACACAAAGCCAGGTTTTTCTGACTTCAGATTCCACAATCCATTAGGCCACTTTACCGTGTTCCTTGGAATTTTTGCCAGCTTTAGCCTTAGTTTGTCTGCAATAGCCAATATATAGTAATATAACACGTGCACATTGCACATAACTTGGCAAAATGAAGGTGACTTTTCTGGTTCTCCCTCTTCCTGCTTTAAAAAATGATCACTGATTGAAAAACAGTCAAACAGTGTAACACTAGTTCTCAAACTTGATTGCACATTGGAATTATCTGGGGAATTTTTTAAATTACTGGAACCTGGGCCTCACCCCCAGCAGTTCTGAATTAATTTTTCTAGAGTGTGCTGAGCATTCGGATTTTTAATAGATTTTTAATGTATTGCCTAAATTGAAAACCACTGCAATACAGAAAAATGTAAAGAATTTTTTAACATCTGTAATACCACCACTCAGAGATAACCACCATTGTTAATATTTTGGTGAATTTCTCCTTTCTTTGCATGGAAACATACACTCGATGTTCCCAAAACAGGATCCCGTACATGTCTTGTACCTGCCCCCTCTCCTCACAGTGTGTGAGGTGTATATACACATAAATACATTTTAATGCATGTATAATATTCCATTGTATGAATGTAACACAATCATTTAAAATCTCCTAATGATGGATCTTTTTATATATATATATTTAAATTTTTCTGTTAAAATCAATACTTCAGTAAACACGCTTGTATACAGTATTATGCCACCAGGCTTGTGATACCTTCACTATTTTATTTCCCTAATGTGACTTACACAGCACGACAATATTCTCTCCTCACCTAAGTTTAAAAAAAGGAGAGAAGAAGGAAGGAAGGAAGAAAAATGAAGATATGAAAGGTGAGTCCAGGAAACAGAAAACTGAGCTCTCTTACACATTTTCTTGGCTTATTTTGAACACGTATTGGAATGATACCCTTTTCCATGCTGACTTCCAAGCATGTCAGTGTGTGTGTGTGAGAGCAGCTAACATCCCATTTCCTAATCCCATTTCTGATCTCCCTGCAGCCCCTTTGTTTTCTGTAGTCCACGGATGCATACAAGGAGCCACAGGCCAGGGGCATTCCAGAGGCAGGGTCCCAGCAGGAAGTCCATCAGCCACAAGAGGTCGCTAGGGAGGGGAACTAGGGAATTTCCCTCAGCAAACTCAGCAAACTCTTCTGGGCAAACACAACAGCTCTCAGGGTGTGCGTTGGCAATGTCAGGAATGATAGGGACAGAGTGATCTGATAGGATACCAGAGTTCTGGATTTATTATAGGCATTGATTTGCTGCAAGATGTAAAGGAAAACATTTATTTTCCCAGTCATACCACCAACCATTGTTTTAGGAATTTTCTTGCCATCACAGAAAGGTGGAGAGAAGTGGTTAAGAACATAGGCTTTGGAGCCATAAATACTGGGATTACATTTCTGGTGAGTATGATGTTGAGCAAGCTAAATAAGCTCTGTAAGCTTCCATTTCTTCATCTGGAAAATGGCCTGATGATGATGATGATGGTAATGCTACCTAACAAATGAAGTAAGTCTGCAAAATGCCTAGTACATATTAAAAGTTAAATAAATATTAATTGGTTTCGTGTCTGTGTTTGATGTTGGAGGGAAGATGAGTTCAGTTTGGGGCATTTTAAATCAGAGGTGCTGATGAAATGAAAATGGAGACAATGGTAAGAGCAGAGGGAAGCATGTGCCATCATACGCTCATACACAGCTGATGGGGGTGTTAGCTAGACATGCAGACACGCTCTCCTGGTTATGCCATCTGGCAATATGTTTTGAGAACTAAAAGTGTTTCCGTTAGTCAGGATACGAAGTGTATCAGAGAGACCCCAAAATAAAACAGCTTAAACTAGGTAGAAATATATCTTAATCTGATGTAACAGCCAGTATAGGCAGGCAGTCCAGGACTCTGCCATCCAGGGCTGGCTTTGTGGGTGTTTGTCCTGTGCAGTCACACAGAGCCCCACACTCAGAAGAGCCCAATGCTTGGTTTAATGCTTTGCCATCTTGAAATTCTTAATAATTTTATCTTTGAATTTGTGTTTTGTAAGTAAAATCCAATTGGACAATGAAATATGCACATAAGCAGAGGAATACACAGTATGTGTATCTGTCATTTCTTGACACCATGTTTGAATGTAGCGATGACAATGCTCTATGAGCACGGAATTCCAGCAGACTCATGATGTGCGGGAGTTGAGGGAGACTCAAAGTGAGTACAAGTTAGATGTGTTATGTCTGTGACTAAGTAAGGACCTGGGGGGTGAGGGGGAATGACAGTCCCAAAAGGCCAGCTTTCCATTTAAACCAGAACTTGCACGTATTCCAGAAAGCAAGCAATGGCATCAGAGGAAACACGAACAAACATGGAACCCCATCACAACCTTTCTTATCGGTGTTGCTGCCCTGTATCGGCCAGGCAGTTACCTTGAAAATGATAACATAGGAAAAAAGGGAAAGATAGTCAACCTATAACTTCCTTTTCCTCTTAATCCTTCCTTCCTCATCGGTAGGTGGAAGATAGAGGGTGTTGATAGAATATGTGTGTATCAAGGAGTGAAACAAAGCATTGAGTCTGTTTTGTGCAGAATTTCTACTCTTTTGGTAAGAATGAAATACATATGCACGCACGAACTACAAAATACAAAGTGGGTAATTTCTCTGATTCCACATACGAGTTAAATGCTCTTCTATTTGCATTTAAAACTGGCATGACACAGTACAAAGATGAAAACTCAAACTAATGATTTAAATTTTAAGTTTTCTTTACTTAGAATAACATTAAATAGTGATAAAAAGTACTATGAGAAATCAAAAGAACATGGAGGAAAGAGAAATTTTATATTTTATTACCTTTAACGGTACTTTCGCCCTTCTCTTTGAACAAGAGGCCCCATATTTCTATTTTGCACTGGGCCCCGCAAATTATGTAGCTGGCCCCGCTGCTATATTCAACATGTGATTTCCACTTCCAGAGAAGCAATGTGTCTGCTTCAGTTTTGCTATCTTCCTGCCAGTGAAGAGCTGGAAAAAGAAAACAAACAGAAATAATTCTTGTACGGGCCCACATCACTACGCTTACATCCCACTAGCAAGGGCACAGTCATTCAGCCGCAACAAGCTTCAAGCCTGGCTGCAAAATATCACTAGCTAAGCGGCGATACATCCAGCTAAAACTCTATTGTTATACATTAGGAGAAGGGGGAAATGGATATTGGGGAACAATTTGCAGTTGGCCACAGTGTTCATTCCATTTGACGTAATATTTCTAGTCCTAGAAATTTATCTTAATGAAATAAGTAGAAATGTATAAAAAGTTTTTAAGTGTAGGATTATTCACTGCATCTTTATTTATAATTACACCAAAAAATTAGAAATAACTAGATTTCCAATAACAAAAGTTGATTAAATAAACAAGGGCATATCTATATTCTG
The DNA here is from genome assembly GCA_004363605.1 of Indri indri. Classification (NCBI taxonomy): domain Eukaryota; kingdom Metazoa; phylum Chordata; class Mammalia; order Primates; family Indriidae; genus Indri; species Indri indri. The sequence goes on along the minus strand of RJWJ010009729.1, from coordinate 31,533 downwards.
GAATATTAAAGACCCATTAAAATTATGTTCTCAAAGGCACAGTCATAGTAAAACGCTCAAGATGTAATGGAACATGAGAAAAGCAGAATGCAAAACTATACATACAATATTATATATACATACACATGCACACGCACATACATAGCTCATGTCACATTATACCTCATTGTAAATGATCATATTTATCTTATGCTCCTGGTTAAGATGTCTCACTCTGAGAGATGTATCTGTTCTGAGTCTATAAACAAAATCCAGTTTCTATGCTACAGGGCTATAGTCCAAACAATTTGCCCATGAGAAATTTACCCTGTGAGGCCTGTAGTCCTGTTCCTTTGATCCCACATAAACCCAGACATCACCCAGGTAGTTGAAAATACATCTAAATTGTATTATATGAATATATACAGTTATATATATATATCATCTAATATATATCATAGATAGATGATAATACAGCATAGCCAAGGAAATTTCAGTCCAGGAACAAGACAGAGGGTTTATTCTTAGGAATTCTCCTTAAGGATTTTTTGAGAAAAGCATCTAGAATGAGAAAACAACCATGTTCTTAGAGACACTGAACTTCTCTTTGCAGAGAATTATAGACAAGGGAAGGCATAGAGCCCCTACGTCCCCCAGCCATTTTCAGGAGTCCTGGTACAACAAGTGAGCAGGAATGGAAGTTTTGACTTCCATATCCTGTGGGGAAGAGATACGGTGTAACACAAGGGAAAAAGGACCAAAAAGAGTCTGTTCAAAAGAGTATTCTAGGAGAGATTTGGAGGAGAGTGGAGAGGGAGGGTGTGAGACATTAAGACTCTGGAATTCTTATGGGGTAAAGAAAAACTGGAAGGGGACTTAAAGAAGTGTTGCTGTAGTTATGAGTCTGAACTTTTTTAATGTCCTTTGAGAAACATAATTAAATCTTTAAATTATTTTTTAGTTACTTTTTGTTATGTGGCCTTGAATGTGTTCATGGTGGGACTGAACTCCATGTGACCTTGGTTTATAATCAAGTAAAATTCCAGGGATACAAAAGAAATTAATGGTATAAAAATCTTCATATTGCCAGGAATGGTGGTTCATGCCTGTAATCCCAGCACTTTGGGAGGCTGAGGTGGGAGGATTGCTTGAGCCCAAGAGTTCTAGGTTATGGTGAGCTATTAACATAATCTGGCCAGTACACTCCAATCTGGGTGGCAGAGCAAGACCTTGTCTCAAAAACAAAACAAAACAAAAAAAACCTAAATCTTCATATCAACAGTAAAAAGCAGAAAGAGATCATTTTTTGAAATGGCCAAAATGATTCTGATAATACTCAAAATTCATTTTTTTAAAGATGAAAAAATTTGATATATATCCACTGAAGAAAAATTCTTAAGCACCCTTTAGATAGCAGTCTTCAAACCAGGCATGGTGGCCCTTGTGTATAGTCCCAGCTACTTGGGAGGCTGAGGCAGGAAAATCACTTGAGCCCAGGACTTAGGGGCTGTAGTGTGCTATGATTGGGCCTGTGAATAGCCACTGCACTCCAGCCTGAGCAACAAAGGGAGACCTCATCTCCAAAAAAAAAAAGAAATCGTCTTCAAGCTGTGACAGTATGTCTCCAAAAATCATTTTGAGAAACTATGTACACCTTTGCACTTTACATTAACATCTGTAATGTTTCATCATAGATGTAAATAATTCCAAAGGATGTAATATCCAGTACACTTTAATATTTAATATTGATCAGCCTTTTAATTACACATAATGGAATCTTAAATATGATAATGATTAAACACCCACTATCATCTATTCTAGAAAAAATATACATAAAAGCCTAGGACATTTGTATTATTCCTTTCCACTTCCTTCACAGAGCTCTATTTTTAGGCTTGAGGTCTTATCGATCACCATGTTATACTTATATGGCACAAACTAAAAGAATTTTCTTAGTTTCCTGTAACTATTATGCAAGGCTCTAAGGCTGCACTGCCCAATACTGTCACCACTAGCCACATGTGGCCATTAAGCACTTGAAATGAGACAAGAGTAACTAAGAAACTAAAATTTTAATTATACTTAAGTTTTAAAATTTAAATTTAAATGATTTTAAGGTTTTCTCCATAGAGATCTTACCTCGTTTGCTAGATTTATTTCTAAGTGTTTTTTTGTTGTTTGATGCTGTTGAAAATTATTTTTATAAAAATACATGTTTCTGTTTGTTGTTGGAGATATTTACATACAAAAACACTTTTCCTTTGCCTGGTAATACATGGCTGCTAAGGTCACACATTTTATTGTACTTCTAAGATTGGTTCAGTTTTGTGTGCTGTCATCTAGAATTATGGCTGCTCATAAACCATACTTTTTAAGTAAGCTGCCTGGAGACATATGGTTTATGTACTGCTCTTCTTCTGTTCTCCAATATCCATCTGAGATTTGCACAGGAAAATAGCGCTTGCTTTTGGAAGGTCACATTGGTTTGATTGCAGCTCCGCTCACTGATGCGCTTCAAGAGTTGGCTCCGCCGCCTGGGGAATCCAACTCGGCGGACGCCGCTGTCTCCTCGGCCATCAGGTCCCAGCGCGCCGCCTCGTGGCGGCTTTAGCGCGGGCCTCGGGGACTCGCCAAGGGTCAGCCCGCCACCTATGGACTGTCTCAGCTCTGCGTGCTTCGTTCTTCCTTCGCAGCCGCGCGTCCCTGACTCTGCCCGGCACAGCGACTACCCTTCCTTCCCAAGAGCACGACCTGGTCTGGACAGGGTCCCCACCCTATCCCTGCACCCCGCGCCCGGCCTGGACAGACACCCCACCTCAGCGCCGCACGCCCCACCTGGCTCTGAGTGTCCCTGCCTCAAACCAGCTCCTGCCAGCACCTCCTGCAGGCGCCAGGGGCTGCTGCCTCTTGCCAGCGGAAGCACCTGCTTCAACATCTGCTTTTCTTCTTTTTTGTAAATCAGGAATTAATGTAGATAATTGTCTAAAAGAAAGATATCTCAAACAAAAAAGTAATATACTGTGCTTAACAATAAAACATGAGTAACATTATCATGAAAAATAATAAATTAGAAATAAGCAAGGAGGCCCACTCAACGAAATTTTAGCCTTTTTCTGTAAGTTCTAACTAATGTAGAAGCAAGAGGCTATTAAAAGGACTATAATTTTTTTCTTTATATAATATATGGTACTTTCTCTTAGAATATAATTTTTAAGGTAGAAGAAAATCAACTAGGAAAACTATTATAACTAGTTATGAATTTCAAAAAGGAGGTGAATTACTAAATAGTTTTTCTAAAATAAATAGACTTTCTAACAGCATTAATAAGTTAAAATATAATGGAAAAACATCCAATTTAACGTAACAGCAACCACAACAAATGTTCCTAGAATAAACTTGAGAAATGCACAGTGCCAATTGTCAAAAGAACTACAAAAATTTGGTGAAATAGAAAAATTAAGATGTGAATAGAAGAGTATATTATTTTTTCTGATGGTAAATTTCTCTAACGTATCAATTCTTTCCTAATTTTTATAATACGTTGTGTATAATTTCAATCAAAATGCCAAACTGAGAACTTTATGAACCCATTCTAAAGTTAGTTTGGAAAATTAACAGGTAAGAAAAGCCAAGAAATCTTTGAAGAAGATGCATCATGGAGCTACAATTAATTTTGACAAAACAGTGTGGACAGTAGTACAAGGATAAACAAAAATGCCTGGATGTAAAAATGGAAAGCATAAGACAGCGGTGTGTATCTGCGCATGTGTGTGTGCTGCATATGCATATACGTTTATGCATTAGTCAGTGTATTATGGGTGGCATTTCAGAGTAGTTTTAGAAACAGTATTATGACACATTAATATAGGAGAACGCTGTCATTATGGCATTATGGCTATCCAATATCTTTTAAATACCCCCTTAACAGTTTGATCGTTTCCCACATTTTAAGTCCTGCCTTCTCAAGGGAATCTACAAATCTGTATGATTTAGGTTCCATAACACCCTCTTCCATCCACCCATTCATGACATCTGATGTGGAAGGGAGCCACGTGAGGGCACATGTTCAGGGAGACTGATCTTCTGGCAAGTGTGGTACCAAAAGCTTTTGCCCATTTGGAGCAGCCATGTGAGAGTTGCAGGCATCCCACTGAATCAGTTTAACAAATTAACTTATTATCATTTTTACTTATTTGTTTATTTTGCTAGAGCCATTCTATGATGTGATCAGGTATTTTTTCTGAATGCCTTATTCCTGGTTGTGTAGTCTGCAAGCCTAGTTCTCTGGCCTCCCAGAGATCTGTGAGTTACTGAATCTCCTTTAATAAATCCCTTTCTACTTAAGCTAGTTAGAGTAGATTCTGTTATTGGCATTTAAGAACATGCAAGAAGAACATTCATAAGAAGAAGAGGTATTTAGGAACATGCATGACGCTTACAATTCACTATTGGGGGAAAAGACATTTAAATTTCTGCCTCAAAACATTCACAAAATTAAAATGCGTCTGGATTAGTGAGTAAAATGTTAAAAAGAAAAATAAAAACATACATACACTGAAACTCCAGAAACAAAACCCCCCCAAACCTTAAAAGAACTAGCCAAACTAACTACATTAACTAACTACTAGCCCAGCACTTGCTATGGGTAGATCAAAAATGTATTTATGAATAAACTAGCAGGCAATGAGGAATGAAAAACCAGTTAAGCAATTTCACAACATTGTGAGATAAAATTAAACCAATTGCTTAGAAGAATTTACAACTATTAGTAGCTCTCCAATCAGGGATTTCTCTCTGAGCACTTCATAATGAGCACAGTCTGTGATGAGATTGTTGGACAACGGCCCAAGAATAAGTTGCATAGACGTGTTTTTGATGATGACCTTCAGGTAAATCAGATGTTATCACACCAAGAGCACCCAAGTGCTCTTCACACAAAATGATTCCAGCAGGAAAGGTATAGACACGAGTATATAATCTACCCATTTTCTATACCTCTGAGATCATCCAGACTAGATGAACTGCATATTCTTCAAGTACTCCTTCCCTGATATTTCTTTCAGGTGGTCTTTTGATAAGTAATTAGGGGAGTCGAGCCCAAGTTTATAATCCTCTGTTGTGGAATAAAGATATATATATATATATATATATATATATATATATATATATATATATACATATATAAGAGAGAGAGAGAGAGAGAGAGAGAGAAAGATGCATATATATATATATATATAAATATATAAAATCAGGTGTGAGACAGGGCCTCTCAGAGGCAAAGGACATGTAGGCTACTTCCATAATTTTAAATTTCCATAATTCTAATATATTAAAATTGAAGAAGTAGCAAAACCAGAGTTATTAAAACTGTGGTATAATTTGAATGTATTTATTTAGGAAAGTAAAGCCATGAATGCACACACGAAGCAATAACTGTGTGTAAAACTCACTTGGTGATAACGTCTAAACTGGATTTAAAGCCTTTCTTAAATGTGAAGCTCAGACTCTCCTGGCCCTCTGGCACTGGTCTGATGAAGGTTAAGGAATCAGACCGTTCAGCTTCTATGCAGCAGAAAACCACCTGTGCAAGCCAGTACAAACATTGCTTCACTCTATTTCAAAAGTTGTTTTACTTCACTTTCTATGAGTGCCTAAAACATCAGACACTTACAGTCTTTATATTAATAACCAAGCCTTGACTAGACTTCTACTCGGCCAAGATAAAAATATTGATATATGCCTAATTTTTAACAATGCTCTTCCTGGTTTTGGCAAGCAAATGTATAAGAAGGTCACTTCCTGTGTGGACTTTGATTTTTACAACCCGGTTTAAAGGAGGTGGATGTTTATAAAATCATAACTTAAGGTTCAGAATTGTCTGCATCTACCCTTGCCTTCCTTCCTGGCAATGATTAGCTAACAGGGCCAGTGTCTGCTCTGGTCATGTCTAGCTCAAGAAAATGAAATTACATCATCTGGGTATAAAGGAATGCTTGTCCTTTGTTAGTTCTTCTCCAGTGTTTTCTGTTCTCTTCCACCCCCACATCCACAGAACAAAGGGGAAGGGGAGAAAACAGGCATAGAAGGACCGCTCCTCATCACAGCTCAGCATCCACCTCCATCCTTCATTTCACGTGCACAAACACACACACCTGCAAGTCTTATAACACTGTGCACACCCAACTCTGTTTGTAGCTTCCTTATTTTGATCCTTTCCTATAGTCTCATAGAGAAAGAAACTACCTTTCCTCTGAATTCACTTACAATGCTGCCACTTGCCTCTCTTGTGACCCTCACCACACAACCTTGGAATATACCTAAAAGATAAACCAAATTTGTGATGTAATACCAAAAGTGCATTTAAGGAAGGTGGAACATGTTACAGGGAATGTCAAGGTTTCCGTGAGTGGCTTGTTGCTAGCACAGTGGATGTCCCTGTCCCATAGCCCACTAAGTTGATTTGTTTGGAGACACAAGGTTTAGAGGTGAGTTGGGGAGTTTGCCTAGTAGAGAAAAAGCAATTCAGCTCTCTAAGTGAAATCCGTGAGCAAAGAGGTGAGGAGGACAGATGAGACGGGAAGGGAGAGAAGTAGAGTTTGCAGCAGTGAATAGAACACCCCATTCACAGCATCCCTCCCATGGAGGGGTGTTTCAAAGGACTTTTAGGAATAGGGATGACTAATGTTCCAATTTTAAATTGTTCTGTTGCCAACACGTAATTCCCTTTTCTCTTTGTAAACCTTTTGTCATGTCTACACAAAGGCTTTTTGCAAGTAAACTTGTTTTTTTTGTTTGTTTTTGGTTTTTACGGAAATCAAATAAAGGAGTCAAGTTTCCCATCATGGCATGGGCAGGGCTGGTGCACTGGGGCTGATTCAGTGAACTGAGAAGCTCTGAGCTAAAGTGACCTTAATAACATAACTCCCCCTGGGATTTCTCCCCAGTTGGGGGAAGGCATTGGACTTCGTGGAGGTTACAGAATGGAGAATTTAGCCAATCTTATCTGGGTCTAAAAGGGCAAGAAGAGCCAAGCTGAGATCTGAGTTACACATACCTATGAGTGGTCTTGCCTTCTCTTCCTATGAGACCTAAGTGGAAAGGGACTTCCACTTTTGCAGAACCACTCTAGGCAGCTTCCCTCATAGGTCCAAGATGCTGGAGAAAGTGTGCATCTTGAGGAAGAAGATCTCAGAGATTGTGCTTTTAGGGATTGGAGCAGGAAAGAGGGCACTGGAAAAAGGGCTGGAAGAGCAAATTCATCTGCACACACCATGAGCAAGAGCTCTAGCAAGAGGTAGCCATTTGTTTTCTCTGACCATGACATTCCAAAATATATATATATGTTTTCACTTATTCATTTATTTAACAGCTTTATGAGATGTAATTTCCATGTCATAAAATTTACCCATTTAAAGTATATAATCCAATGGTGTTCAGTAGATTTACAAAGCTGGGCAAGCATCTCCACAGTCTAATTTTAGAACATTTTTGTCACCCCAAAAAGAAATCCCATGTACATTAGCAGTCACTCCCTGTTCCATCTCCCCCAACTTACCTAGGAACCACTAATATACTTTCTGTCTCTATTGGTTTGTCTATTTTGGATATTTCATATCAATGGAATTGTACAATATGTGAGTTTTTGTGTCTGGCTTTTTTCATTTAGTTTAATGTCTCCAAGGTTCATCCATGTTGTAGTATATATCAATAATTCATTCCTTTTATGGTTGGATAATGTTCCACTGTATGGATATATCACATTTTATTTATCCATCTGTCAGTTGATGGGTATTTTGTTTGTTTCCACTTTTTGGCTATTATGAGTAATGCTGCTATATTTTTGTCTGGATGTGTGTTTTCATTTCTTTTGGGTAGATTTCTAGAAGTGGAATTGCTGGGTCAGTTGGTATAAAATATAATTGTTTTTTTAATAAATGACTACCTTTTTATTCTTCCCACTTTTTAAAGTAATAGCTTTTACATTCCTCCCTGGGATCAGAGGGTCTCTGTTCTCACTTGGCAAATGGCCCAAAGAAGAGCCACCAAAAGGAGTGGTGAAGGGGACAGACCTGCCCTGGGACTGGGGCAGGAAACAGATTAAAAGAGAGTGAATCCTTTTTCCCCCTCCAGGGCAGCCAGGGCATCTGTGGCCCAGTCATGATCATTCTGCCTGCAGCCTCCTGCTGAGGTGCCAGTGATTGGGAGCAAACCTCCCCTGGGCTCCCTGCCACAGAGATAACTTGTTCCAGCCTCTTATTTACACCTCCATCTGGCAACCCAACCGTGGCTCCAGCACGCCCAGGAGTCAGCTGTGCCACAGAGGACGGGCATGCTCTGGTGCAGGCCAGCCCACACCTTGCGTGGTGTGCGGAGGGGTGCTAATGAGGGCAGCTTGTCTGCTCGCCTGGTTGGACCTTCCTGCTGTTCAATCTGCTTCTGACTCTGGAAGAGGGGGCGCAAACCCTCAAGTCTTTACTCATCGCTCCTCCTTCATTCTCCTTTATACGTTGCACAGATAGTGTTGCCGTTTTCTCCATTCTCCTCCAACCTGCTTCTCTCTCTTTCTATCACTTTCTGTGTATAAGTTATACTCTCCTTTACTTCATGTAAAAGGGGAGAAAGTATTTTCTTATTTACAGCTCCCCACTAATCTTTAAAGGGGAGTAGCTCTTCTTGGGTGTGGGTATGCAACTTTTGAGATGGACTCAGGGTCCAGCTCAAATTTCTGCATAATAAATGGATAAATCTTTTGAGGGTGGGAGTGGGATGGGAGGATTCCAGATGAAGGACACAGGAGATAATGAGGTTGGAGCAAAACTTTTGGAATGACTTCTCTTTAGTGATCGAGAGGGAGAGGGGGATCTGGAGAACATGGAGAGGAGAAAGGAATAATGACAATGATGACAGCAGTGCTTGTCTTTTGCCAGGCATTATGCTTAGCCGTTTAATTCATTATCCAACCCAATGCTCCAACAATATTGTTGGGTAAGGTTTATTGTTATCCTTTTGCCACGGAGGAAACTGAGGCTCAAAAAGTTTAGAGAATTGGCCCAAAGTAACACAGCCAGAAAGCTCTGAGCTGGAATTTGAAACAAGTTCCATCTGACTTCAAAGTCCAAATTCTTAATGACTTAATTATATTGACTCGCCAAGAAAATATACAGCTGGACCTTCAGAAGGGCGGAGGGTTGACTTTATAGGTGACTGGATTAACTACCCCAGGCTTAGTGGCCCTACTCTTTATTTTGTGGGAGAGAAGGTGGCAATAAGGGGGCCACAAGGCAGTGGACTGGCCCGCCCTCTGCATGTGCTGCTAGTGCTTGCTCTCCCTGCTTGGGGCCATTTATCCAGCCTTCCAGGACAGTGTTGTTCCAGATCTGGTCAGACCGGCCTCCTTCATTCCTTAAGGTGGGATGAAGCAAACCCACAGAATAGGATAAAAAGAGGCAGGGGGTTAGAACCGCCTGTTTCTTTCATACACGCCAGTATTGCAGAGACCTCTAGAGTCACTAAATAATCCATACCAACAGTTCTTCCTAAAAGAAAACATTTTATGTTCGAATCCAAGTTTATTATATCATTGCTTAAAATCATTTACTTTTTTTCTAGGACAACCATGTATCTCAAAAATGTGCAATTTTGGAAGAAAAGACTGTAGACTATCACGACCAGAAAAGACTCTTCTTTGCTGTCTAGATGAAGAGCTCAAGGACCCAAGTGGTTGTAGAGTCATATACTTGTGTTTCGGTTCCTGCCCTGCTGCTTACTAATGGAATGGTAGGACCTGGGGCAAGATAACAGACATCTCCCTCCTCTCCAAAATAATGCCTACCCTGCTGATGTAGTGGGGATTAAATGACATATTCTATGTGAAGTGCCCAGAAAAGTCCCTGTAAGGAATAGGTGCTCAACAAACAGTAACGCCTCCCATGGGCAATGTCATGTAGCTATTAAGGGCAGAGCTAGGGCCGGAACCTTGTTTTCTGAATCTCAGACTTGTGTGTGTGTGTGTGTGTGTGTGTGTGTGTGTGTGCGCGCGCACACACCTCACAGGAGCAGTATAATGTCCACTCCTGTGAAGTAACATGGTTCATAACTCTTTACAATTATGTGGGGCTTTATAATAAGTTTTCAAAGCACTCATTTAGATGATATCATTAGATCAGTGCAACAAGGCAGTAAAATTAGGCAGGAGTGTGGTATTACTGGGCCCACTTTACACATTAGAGAAGGAGGCTGGGAGAAGGTGACTTCCTCCAGTTGCAGGGCTAGTCAAGAGCAGAACTGGACCCACCACCCGGATGCCATGTGCCTCCTCATCTGGGACCTGTCCCACTAGTGGACAAGGCTTTCTCATCTAACAGCCAATGAGCTTTGCCAAAGAGATAAGGAACAGTGAAAGACCTGTTATGCTGGGGTCATAAATGACACAAGTAACAAACAACCCCATTAGATAGTGAGGGAAAAACTGGACTTTGAGATGATTGAGCAAAAGGCAAAGAGAGAGCCCTGACAAGGCACTGAACAACACAGTGTGAGGGAACGTGGAGACACAGTGGATTGGTGCCCACTTCGGGCCACAACGTAACTCTTCCCTGTCAGATAAATACTGTTCACTCAGTAATCGTGCAATTCTTTCTTACTCTGCCTCTGCAGCATTCTGACTACACGTGCACGTTTCCCCAGACGAGGAAATCCTCAGGTTCTGCATCACATTTCAAGCTTCAGTTTTACTTTCTAGTCTCGAGGGGGTATTGCTGAGCCACAGAATTTGGATACTCTTAAATTTACTTACCGGGATACCCGAACATGCACAGGCACTGTAGTCTTCCTCGAATATACGCAGTTCAGATTTCTCATCAATGAGGAGTGTCTAAAAAATTACCATGAGGAAGTGGAAGGGAATTCCTGGCTCTTCTCACTGCATGGATATCCTCAGATTCTGAGCTGCTTAAAAACCTACCACATCTCTCGCACAGACTGACATTTAGTGCTCCAACTCTGTGAACTTACGAAAAACCATTAGATTGCACACTTTAAATAGGTAAAGTCTATTATAGTATATAATTTCTATCTCAATAAAGTCATAAAAAAATTGAAAGCAGGGTCTCAAAAAATATTCGTATACCCATTTTCAGAGTAGCGTTATTTATGATAGCCAAAAGGTGGAAGAAACCCAAGTGTCCATCAACAGATGAATGGATAAACAAAATGTGGTATCTCCATACAATGGAATATTATTCAGCCTTAAAAATGTTGGAAATTTTGATACATGCTACAACATGAATTAACCTTGAGGATGTTATGCAAAGTGAAATAAGCCAGTCACAAAAAGACAACTGTATGATTCACCTACATAAGGTACTTTGAACAGTCAAACTCATAGAGATAGAAAGTAGAATGGTGATTGCCAGGAGGTAGATGGGAGGAGGAATAGGGAGTTGTTATTTAATGGGTATAAAGTTTCAATTTTGCAAGATGAAAAACACTCAGGAGATTGGTTGCACAACAAAGTGAATATACTTAACGCTACTAAACTGGACACTTAAAAATGGTTAAGATGGTAAATTGCATATTATGTGTCTTTTGCCACAATTTTTTTTAAAATGCAGGGAGGCTGTGGTTCTTGTGTGCAATCGCAAGGGACTGAAGACTAGATTCCTGTGAAATTCCAAATAAACAATGATAGAAGAACTTTCAGAACCTAGTATAGTTTTAGAAAGGAGTAATGTTCATATTCTTATTTATTATTTCAAAGTTCCCAAGGATGAGAATTATAAGCCATTTACTCTAGAGTTTTCTGAGACTGACAGTAATGTATACTCATATTCATACTCATGTATTTATTGATTCATTTATTCAACGAAAAGTGATTGGATGCCTCCTGTGTTCTAGGCATGGTGCCACATGCCAGGGTGACAGTGGTGAGACGTCACTGCCCTCATAGGTCTTACAGTATGATGGGTTGAATCAACTGCTATCAAAGCATGACTTGGCCATGTAAAAATCCAAATATTTAGACTTTTCTTAGGACTTTTCTTTCATTTTACTTCATGGGGTCTTCCATGAACACTGCAGTAACAACCACCACAGCAATAATCTCTTGGTACTTTTATATACATTCTCTTTGATTTGATTTGATTTGATTCCTGACCTCAACCCTCTCCTCTAATCCCTTAGATTGTAAGTTTCTTGGGAATAGGCCAGTCTTACTTATCTTGTATCCTCTACAAAAAGTCTCCTCTACAAAAAGTTTCCATGGCTAACAAAATCCCTTACACACTTAAGCTGAAAAGAAAATCCATGAACTATGCGGAGATAACAGAGGTGTATCTCTAGACCGGAATAATGACTGCTGATTTCAGGGTCCTGAAACCATCCCAACCACCAAAGCAGATTGCAATACAGTAAAGAAATATCTGCACCACAGTTTGGAAAAGATATTTTAAAATGCCAACCATGATTCTTCCAGTTGCATTGTGTAGATATGGCCTCTTTTTATAAAAGTTCTTTCTCTATAGTCTTACTAATTCCATAGTGAGTGTAACTCCATAATATGTGAGATTTACTTGCATGTACAAGTTTGCTTGTGGACTTGGACCTCATGTTGTGCATTAATATATTTAACTCATGGCTTTTCAACCAACTTATGTAGATACCACATTCAAACCAGAAGTATCCAGAATGGGGTATGGAGTGGAGCAAGGCAGTTGTTGGAAATATTGACAGTAATGATCATGAATGGTGCCATCATATCGCCTATTAAAAGAGTTTGCAATCAGAGGCCCCTGAACCAAAATTATATTAATACATTAGGATCTAGCAATGTAATGAAAACCTACTGTGTGCTAGCCCCCTTGTCATGTACTCTTTCATTCAAGCTTCATGATCAGTTATGGCTGGAGTCACTACTAGTCCATTTTACAGATGGGGGAACTATAGACCAAAGAGGTTGGGGGATTCCCCAAAGTTCCACGGCCTCCAAGTCCCATGCTCTTTGCACATATCATAATACTTCAATTCTGAACATTTTACTGAGTTAGGAGACTTTTAAAAAGCAAAACAAAAAAAATAATAAGAAGAACAAAAACCCTGTGAGCAGTCTGTGTTGGTCAGGGGTTGCTGTTTTTCTAAAGTCCAGTAAGCCCTTAGCTTTGCTTTCCTGAACTTTGAATTTCAGTTGCACGTCAAGCTCTGGAAGATGAGCAAATGCTGATGCCACAGGAATAGCAGGAGGTGGCAATGCGCAGGGCTGGGAGTGCTCATGCTCCTCTGACATGACATGCCTGGCCAGGCTGTTGTTCACGTGAAACAATGTCCAGAAAGACTGGAGACACGAGGTCTGCCGATGCAAGTCATTCTTTCCTGATTAATGAAAGTTTAATGTCCAGGGTTATAAACTGCTGAGAGGGGAATAGGAAAGAGCTAATCTGTGCAGTCTCTGGTCACCAAAATGTAAGTAAGTCTGCTTTGGACCACTGACTTGGAACAAGACAGACTGTCCATGTACCTGTCCTGTGACTCTGGACAAGTTACTTGCCCTCTCTGAACCAGAGCTTCCTATGCATCAAATGGGGGTAATAAACCTTTCCTCAGAGAGGTGCTGAGATTGGAGATGATGTATGAAAAGAACCAGTTACATTATAGAACCTCGAAAAAAGATAGCTATTATTGTTGTAATTGTCATAGTTATAACAAGAATAATTAGTATTAATACTAGCAGCATCTCTCAGCAGGAGGAATGTTTTAGTTATTTCAAAGCAGTATGTTCCTAAAAACTTATACTTTTCTGTAATCATAGTCATTCCATCATTGCCCCCTTTTATTTGCCTCTGGAAGAATATAATATTTTTTATTTACCTTTTCTTGAATTAGATTTTGGTTTAATACTCAAGGGAAAAACCTGTAAAATGAACTCACACCCAAATAGCGCCATATTGAAGGATGCTGATGGCTTAGATCAATCACTTTGAGTTTAATTTTAGTTTTTACCAATTTTGAACACAAAAATATAAAGTTTAAAAGAGATTGAGAATAAAAAATACAGTGGTTTCTGGCATTAAATACAATTAGGGAGCCCTGTTTGGTTTGGGGGCATTGGGCAGGATGGTAGAGACAATGATTTTTTTAATAAAATGTTTTGAATTTTATTTTTCATCAAGATAAAATCTAAACATAGGAAATTCAAGGATTCAGAGTCTATTTCTTTCAATGAAAGAACATTTAAATTTAACTATAAATTATAGAATAAATTGCTGGAACTGGTTACTAATGAATCATTGAAAATAAATAATAAAAATATAGCATTTCTTGCCTAATTTGGAAATAATGATTTTTGAAAGCTTACTGCTTACAGGCACTTTACAAACTCATTTAATGCTCCCATGAAGTTAAGAGCCCACTTTATAGAGGAGAAAATCAGTCTCGTAGAATTAAAAAAATAAACTTAACCAAGGTCATATGTTTAGTAAATGCTAGAGCTAAGCTAATGTTCTTCCCAGTATTCCTTAACCAACCCAAGAGTGCAGTCATTCACTAGCTGCCTGATTTTGGAGAATTTCCTAATCTGCAATTTCCTCATCTGTAATATGGAGGGTCTAGATTAGGAACTACATGGTCTAAAGACAGTCCTTGCAGCTTTAACATTCTATGAGCATAAGGAGGGGTGAGCATGATTATAAGGAGTGGCTATTTATGAGCCAATCAGAGTTACTGAATAAACACCTCCCTACTAGGTCAAAGTAGGAAGGGAAGGGTGAAAGGAGTAAAAAAAAAAAAAAAACTTTTGATGAGAAGTCTATAAAAACTCTGTGTTCCCAAATATCCATCCTATTTGGCAGCTGCTGCCTCACCCACAGCTTCTGATATCTAAGAGAACTCTTCTCTCCCGAACTGTAAGTAAAAAAACTTCCCCTGTATACCTGGACTGCACCAGTGAATAAGGGGTTAATGATAGCACTAAGCCTGTAGAGAGGAAGGTCTGTCTGCCTTTGTTTTCAGGAAAAACTTGATGGATCTGCTGAAATGATTATTTCTCTCTCGCTGAGCACAAATGCCCATTCATACCTTTCCTAGCATTTTGAGTGTTGGCAGAACACTCAAGATTGATTGCCGGTTACATGCGTTACCTGTGCGAGGCACTTCTGAGTCTTTGGTCTAGGAAGAACAACTTGAACACTCCTATTTGGTTAGGTTCTAATCCATTTTTGAGATTCCTGGTCATTTCAATTCTCTCTTTTCATAACAACTACTTATTTCAGTGATTTATTTACATATCTTATTGCCTTATGTCATTTTCTACATTCTCTTCCCACACTACTGATACTAGCACTGAAGTCTCTTTGTCACAGAAATGAACCCTCGGAGTGTGTTGCCCTTTGTCTTCACCCACGGCTCACATGACGAAATGGAACAGGGCTGGAAACCTCACAGGGCATAGTCTTCATTTGATTATGAATTTTCAAACCCTCCTCTTGTTTACACTTTCTAGAACATTTCCTACTAGCACCAGATACTGTGAAGACCCTACAGCTTAAGATATTAGGAATCAAAAGGTGTATTTTGGTATGTTTGCTTTACTATCTGAAAAATAGACATGTTGTGTGGCTATGTTGCCTTTTTTTTTTTTTTTTTTTTTTGAGACAGAGTTTCACTCTTTTTCCCCGGGCTAGAGTGCCGTGGCGTCAGCCTAGCTCACAGCAACCTCAAACTCCTGGGCTCAAGCGATCCTCCTGCCTCAGCCTCCCCAGTAGCTGGGACTACAGGCATGCGCCACTATGCCCAGCTAATTTTTTCTATATAGTTTTTAGTTGTCCGATTAATTTCTTTCCATTTTTAGTAGAGACGGGGTCTCGCTCTTGCTCAGGCTGGTCTCGAACTCCTGAGCTCAAACAATCCGCCCACCTCGGCCTCCCAGAGTGCTAGGATTACAGGCGTGAGCCACCACGCCTGGCCTATGTTGCCTTTTTTATAAACTTCTATGTAAATAGCTACCTTGGGCTCTATTGGCCGATTTGAATGCATGCAGCAGGGGCTTGAGCTCTGCTGGATAGCAGTCATCACTTTAGGCAAGGCACGTCTGGGAAACACCCAGGCCCAGGTTAGAGTTGGAGGTGCTGGGACACGGAGTGGGGTATAGTTGCAGAAAACCTACAAGTTCCTTTGGCTTGGGTGCCAGTTTAAAGGAAAGAATGCTACTCAAGTCTCTTTCTGGGCTGTTCTACATGTGTTCAAAGGCACTGGGGATCAGGCTGCCCTAGGGCTGCCCTTGATCATCTCCCTGTGCTTGTCACTAGGGCATTGGGGTGAGCAATGAAGCTGTGGACACCTTCAAGCATCATATTTAAAAGGTTGCATATAGTTTCTGGCAATGACGGATTTTGAGTGAAAAAAATCCCTCGTGTTTACCTTAAAAATCCACCCACCTTTACATAGAGAAGCAAATGGACTCTCTGCTGCTTTATATTAATATTTCTTCAGGAGTTAAATACCCATATTTTTCAAATAATTATCTTTTCACAGAACCTCTTTAAGGAAAGCAGAAAGAACCACAGCTTAGGGTTCTATTTTGCTGAAGGATTACAAATAGGATTCCAAATCATAAGCCAGTAGGACGTGACTTGTGACCCTAAAACATCACACCTTAGAGGGTGCATCAGATACACCCTCCTTGGGCCTCAGTTTCCTCGCCTCTAAAGTGACAGGGTTGATACAAATATCTCTGAGGTCACTTGTACCTCTGTTTTTCTGTGGTTACCTTCTACCATTAATGCTCACAATCTTCCCCCAGATTTGTATACATATTGCCTGTTAAATATAATGTAATAAACTATACACACACACACACACAAACACACACACACACACACACACACACACACACACACCTGTTCATTAAGAAATCAACCATTACAAAGAATGTATAAAGTGAAATGTGGGAGTCTTTCCATACTATCCCATTCTCCAGAGGTAACCCCAGGGTGGTTACTCTTTGTTTATATAGACACACAAACAGTATGTGTGTATACCTTTTTTTTTTAGTTAAAAATAAGATGATAGTATACATTGCATACTTCTCTGCAACTTGCTTTTTGTCACTTAACAATATAATGTGAGCAACTTGCCATCACACTATTTGAAAAAAGTTGGCTTGAGACCTCAGTGAGCAGAGGCTTAGGGGCATAGGAATCATTACCCATTCTAGGCTGGCCTGTCTCCCAGTGGTGAACATTGGCCTGTGACCCTGTTTTATGATTAACAGAAGGGCCACATTTGTGCTGATGTGGTACAGACCTTTAATCTCTCTGTAGAAGTTTAACTTCTTGTAAACAGTATTGGTTGAACCCTACCTTTTCTCTGTTATTCTGGTCAAGTTAGCACACCCAGATTGAAGAAAATAGCTTATAAACAGGTAGTAAAGAGAAACCGAGCGGTTCCTTAGGTGATTATTTTTTTTAAATGAAAAAAGAGAGAAAAAGTAATACCTTGCATTTTCATAATAAAGCATCTTAATGTTTATTGTAAAACTCAACAAATATATTTTGAGCAACTACAATGAGCAGGGTGCTCATGGGTTGCATTTGAGTCACTTGGCAATGAGACAAACAGCAGTTATTATCACTATTTAATTCATGGTAAACTAAGATCAGTGAAGTTGCCTGACTTGCCCAATATTCCAGCTAGGGGAAGCAAAGCTGGTTCTTGAACCCAGGTCTATCTTATTTAGTAACAGCAAACCTCTGTGTTAACGTGTCAGATGTTTATGAATTGGTAATGTCAGTGGTGCAATGACCAGCAGCCTACGGCCCTCTGGGATGTCATCAAGGACATTAGGAGTCATCCAAAGGTCAATTCTTTTTACGAAGCTTACTCTTTCCCTTGAATAGAAAGGAGTACTGCCCCTTATCCCAACTTTGCACTTTATTAACTATTTGTCCTTGGACAAATAATTTAAACTCTCTTATTTTATATCCTAATGTATTAAATGGGAGGGAAGCCCAACCATCTTCTGGGATTATTATGAAGAATTAATTATACAGTTCATGCAAAGCAATTAGCAGAGTGCAATAAATGGTAACTTATTATTGGGCTGTTTTTTCCTTTTGCTTTATTAAGAAAACATCTTTATCTTTTGGTAATTATGAACTCCTTTGTGCAAATACCTCAACTGAAGATAAAATTTGCACCTTGGTCTGCACGGCACCATTCCCAGGTTGGCTTTTGTCCACATGAAGATCTGGAGGCCAGATCAAGCTAAAAATTCCTGACTCCAATATTAGAAGCTAATATGAACAGCAAACACCATCTGCCAGGGCCTGGGATGTGATGGGGCTTTGGAAGATCATCTTCTCTAGAAATTATTGTCCACTAGCTTCTCATAGCACCCAAATGACAACATTGCAGTTTGATTTTGGGGGGTTAAGACAAGAACCTCTGTTGAAGTGGCAAGTGGCAACAATGAGGTTATCAGTTATACCTTCTCATGAATTAGTTCAGTAGCCATTGACTCTTTATATCAAGGGACAGGAGACTGAAAGCGTGCCCCGAAGGAATACAGAAAACACGGAGAAATTGATTTGTCATGAGGACAAATCATGACTGGGTAGGGAGCTCTGCCTTAACCCAGCTGGGACCTTGGGCAAGTCAAATAACTTCCCTAAGTCTTAGCTTGCTCATTAATCAATAAAGATAATACCTGCTCTGATTACTTTATTGCTGAGTGGATCAAATGAGAACTGAGGCCCCTGGGCTTTCAGGAAGTAGTATGTAGGCATGGGGCACCCACCCTGCATTGAGTTATTGCAGGGAGAGGAGACAGAGAGAGGAAAAGACCACAGGATTGGATAGGAAGCTGATACTCAAGATAATCTTCACTATTGTTTTTTTTTCCTTTGATAGCCCAACTTATGCAAAAATCACCCAAAGCCCTATGTGCTTGCATTGTCAAGACTAACCCAAAGTGGCAGCTGAACAGGGGCAATGATCCCCTTCAGAGGACCACTGCTGAGGAAGCTGCTTGGAAGCGGGTCTTTGAGCCGGAGACTCTCCTTGCTAAAGCAGTGAAGCTGGAGCAGGGATCAGCTATGACTTCAGCATGTTCAGAGGCCATAAGAACCCCCAGCCCAGAGGCATTTAGAAAAAATCCTCCCTGGTCTGCCCCAAGTGGTTTCATAGATGGCTGAATATAAGAAAAAGGAACCTTGCAGCACACCCTCTATGGTCCAAAGCTGAAGAGAGGGTAACTTCAAGGCTGAATATAGATGTCTCCTCTCAAACTTACTGCCTGGAGAATAATCTGCTAGGACTACAGGCTAACAGAGCAAAGTAGAGGATAACCACAGAGGCCAAGAGCCTCACTGTCCTGGCCTCACACCACCCAGGGCACCCCCATGGCACCAGGAATATACAGAATGGAGAATTAGTCCATTACTGCAGTTCCTCTGTTTGTCAGCTTTTAGTAGGTTGCTAACTAGCTGGTTCAATCTCAGGATCAATGATCCCAGAGGTCTCCTGGAATTCCATTTAGGATCACCGTGAACACCGTCATCCATATGGCTAATTGCAACTACTTAGATGGGGGGAGCAAAACAGACCTCATAAATTTATCCACCTGTTGAAATAGGCCAGAAGTATCAGAGGGGTCCTCATGGCTTGTCTGCGCACCCGACCGTCTTGGTTATGAATCCATCTGAGCCAGCCCCAGTTCCATGTGTGACTCTCCTCTTTTCCAGACCTGACACCATGGCCCACCAATACCCAGCCCTCAGCGCAGAGCAGAAGAAGGAGCTCTCAGAAATCGCCCAGCGCATTGTTGCCAATGGAAAGGGGATCCTGGCTGCAGATGAATCTGTAGGTGAGTGTAAGAGTGAGCCACATGCTACAGCAGCGTACTCTTGTTTCTACCCTTAGCAAACACAACTGGATAATCTTACTCTCCTTCCTCTCAGGGGAAGTAAAGATTTCTGTACCCAGGAGCAGGAGCAGAAGAAGTAAGCATAGACTGTTGGAGTCCCCTAGTTTTAGTAGGCAGATTCCTGAAAACCAAGGAAAGAGGCGCAAGCTCTTCATTTTAAGGCCTCTTGCCAGGGGTCTTTCAATCCAGCCTGTGGCAAGGCCAGGATGAGGTCAGGTGCATGGCCATCTGCTACTAATGAGAAGCCAGTTTAATGTCAGCTATGTCAGGAAGGGCCGGGAGGTATCTGCATCTAGAACAGGGCAGGGCGTACAGCTGGGAGAATCTCAGGCTGGCACAAGGGAGAGCTGTGGTAGAGTGGCACAGCCTATCATAAAACCACAGAAGCCAGAGAAGTCAAGAGCCTGCTCTATTCCTCCTTCCACTGTGTGCACGTGCAGAGAGGTTGAGGACTGGAGCAGGGGAAGGATAGAGAGACCTGAGGGCCTTGCATATCCATGGGACCCAATGGTGGCTTCCATGCTGACCCCCACATGCCCAGCTCGTACACCTCCTAACCAGCATCCTGGCAGCAACCAGAGTCTTCCCCCAGGAGGCAAAATATGAGGCAAGAGCTTTGAAGATCCCTCCATCCTGGTGAGGGTCACAGAGGTGCCCCGGCTTGCCCTTCATGGTGCCCTCGGCCTGCCCACCTTAGGCACTATGGGAAACCGCCTGCAGAGGATCAAGGTGGAAAACACTGAGGAGAACCGCCGGCAGTTCCGAGAAATTCTCTTCACTGTGGACAGTTCCATCAACCAGAGCATTGGGGGAGTGATCCTCTTCCATGAGACCCTCTACCAGAAGGACGGCCAGGGAAAGCTGTTCCGAAACATCCTCAAGGAGAAGGGGATCGTGGTGGGAATCAAGGTGAATACTTCCACTCATGCCTCACCTCTGCCTGGCGTCCTGGGCAAACTCCCAGCACAATGGCCAGGTCAGGGCCAACATACCAAACACCCCCATTATCTCATTTCTCCTCTCACTCTTTTCCATCATCATCTTACCTCTGAGAACCAGATCTTCTTCTAGACTTTTTCCTCCAGTGCACTCTTTTTCCAACCAAGTTTTCTACCAGGGACCTTGACATCTCAACTTTCTCATTTCTTCAAAGAGAATAATACTGCATAGCACACAATGGTCTTAAAAGAATGAAATGAGTTTTTAAAACATTTCCTATCACATAACAATTATTCATTTAATGGTAGCCATTATAATTAAAGCACTTACTGTTCTATATTTTAACTTGGTCTTCCAATAGCACATGAACTTCCCAAGAGTTAAAAACTAGTATTTGTAGAGTGCTTACAATTCCAAGCACTCATTTAATCCTCCTCACAATCTCTGGAGGTAGACTCAATTATTACCCTTATTTTAGAGATGAAAAAACTGAATGTAACCTGCCCACATGGCAAGGCAAAGTTAGAGCCAGTTCAGACTATCTAACTCTTGGGCTCGTGACATTAGCTTCTACGTTGAGAGTAGAGGCTGCATCCTTATTTTCTTTACCTCTGTACGAACACGATGCCTGGTATGCGCAGATGCTCAATAAATGTCAGGCTACACACTCTCACATTGCTCCTTCCAGGTACCTTTCCTTCTGCTATGGACTGAATTCTGTTCCCGCAAGGACTAGTACACTTTCTAATCCAACTCCTTGGTTTGTAAAAGTTGTCAACTATTAGTTAGCATCAGGAATTCTGCTTGTGTTTTATTGACATCTGACACCTGCTAATTACTTGTTAATATCTGTATCCACAGTTGGACCAAGGAACTGCTCCCCTTGCAGGAACAAACAAAGAAACTACTATTCAAGGTAAGGATATTGCCTGCTGATATGAATCGTGCCAATATGGGCTAGAAATGAAGGAAAGTAAAGAAGGGGGCAAAGGAAAAGAATATAAGAGTATAACACTGGTCTTTGAGCCCCGCAGACCTTGTTTTCAACCACAGTTCCTCCACTTAATAACATGTGTGACCTTGGGACAGTCACTTAAATGTTCTGAGCCTCAGTTCTCCTATCTTTAATGTGGGATAACTATTGTGGGCGTTAAATCAGACAACGTACGTAGAGTGCTTACGATAGTATCTTGCACAGAGAAAGTACTCTTACCTGGAACTATTATTTTTAGAAAAAAATCTAGAAATAGTAGAGAGGAAAGGCACCAAGCTCTGGGATCAGACACACCTGGGTTTGAATCCTGTTTCTATCACACGCTACTTAGATAATTTTGCAAGGTATTTCACTGACCAAGAGAACAAGCATTAGACACAGCATTGGGTTAGCTGAGCAGAATTTGAATCTCAGGCCTATCTTCTTTAGCTGTTCAAACTTGGTAAAGTCACTTAACCACTCAGGGACTCAGTTTCCACATCCGTAAAATGAGCATACTATTAACTATTGGTTCCCTCTAGTCTACTTATGAAGTAGCCAGTATGCACATCAAAACCGTATTTATTTATACTAGGTCTTTTGATCTAGTATTGTGATTTATGTTTATATGCTTGGGGGTTTCAGTCCTCAAACTCTGTGGACCCAAAGCTAAGCCAAGGGGAAATTCGTCCACTTTGTCAGAGGCCCCATGGACCAGGTACAGGGGTACAAAGAAGCCTTTCTCTCTCTTGTGACTTGCAGGGCTTGATGGCCTCTCAGAGCGCTGTGCTCAGTACAAGAAAGACGGCGCTGACTTTGGGAAGTGGCGTGCTGTGCTGAGGATTGCCGACCAGTGTCCATCCAGCCTCGCCATCCAGCAAAATGCCAATGCCCTGGCCCGCTACGCCAGCATCTGTCAGCAGGTGCTCTGCCTCCCCCTTGGGCTGAAAACCAGTAGGCTAGAGCTTTCTTCACAGTCTCTCTTTTCACTTTTACCGTAACTGCACATGAGCCTTTCTCTTTCCTCACTAGTATGTTCTAGTGGCATTTTTCACTACTTTTGCTATAGCTCAGTATGGTAGGGAAAGATTTGGTTCCATAAGCCTGTAGGAGTCCGACTAGGCTATGAGTTCAAAGGCTAATGTCATCAACTGATGTCCTCTGCTGAAGCTCTATAAGCTGTCTCAGAAATGGTCAGGCTCATGAGGACAGGCCACTTACTTGTCCATACTCTATGAAGTCCAAGATAAGACCTTCTTGGATCCCCAGCTGCAGGGTGATAGCTCTGACCAAGTTCCAATCCAAATAATTTCTCCCAGGATGGTGACCTGAGCTAAAGTTTCCAACACATATTGAAGTGACTCTGGGTCCAAGTTAAGTTTGATTTGCTTCTGTTGGTCCTATGTTGGGGTTACTGGAGTTGAGGGCACCTGGAGATTCCCAATTAGAACCATAAACACTGCTTGAAGTCCTTCATTAACCCACATTAGAGGTCTCTTTCTTAGTGATTTAAGCATGACTTCCCTAAAAGGGTGGCAGCTAGGTATTGAAGTCACTAGAATAGTCTGTAGTATTAGTAAAAAATACAGAAATTAAGGATTCGTATTTACTTTTTACCCCATTCTGAAAAGCATTTTTTAACCTCACTGTTCTTTTTTTGTTTAAATGACAAATACTCACTAGATACCCCATCAATTTCTTTTCACCATTTTTAAGTCACCTATATAATATTTCTCCATAAGGGCTTCACTTTATACCAGTACAACTGTTGAAGCTCCTACTAAGGAAAGGATCACAGTGAGCACAGCTTCACTGTTTCTCCCCATTTTTCCTTTCAGAATGGTCTAGTACCTATTGTTGAGCCAGAGGTAATTCCTGATGGAGACCATGACCTGGAACACTGCCAGTATGTTACTGAGAAGGTAAGTCTTAAATATAAAGGTCCCCATTCTAGTTGAAAAATCTTGTTTTTAAGTAGCAGCTGTTATTTAACATATAACAGCTGTACATTTGCAATAGTCTTTAGGTCACAATCATTACATAGCATTGAGAAGGTAAGGAAGTGCTTATCAATCCTTCACTTTTTTGGTACGTGGAATGCTTCTTATGGAAGAAGCACAAGATTTGCAAGACCAATACTTGGGTTGGGGAATCCACCTTTCTCCACTTGTGGGATCTTGAGCAAATGATATTATCTCTCTTGGACCTCAGTTCTATTATGTGTACACTAAGAAATTTAAAAATAAGATATGAGGCTCATATAAGAAAATGTAATTAGAAAGTACTGTATTCACATTTGACTTTCTAAATTAGACACAGTATATCTAAAAGTGGGTGGTTCTCATACATGGTGAGAAAGAGAGTTATAATGGTACCTGACCTTAGTTTCCCCACTTGCAAAATTATGTGGGCTGAATGAGATCTAGAGGCACTTCTGTCTCTAAAATGTATGGGTTTTTTAGGGTTTCGTTTGTTTGTTTTTGTTTTTTTGTTTTGTTTTGTTTGAGGCATGGTCTTACTCTGTTGCCTGGGTTAGAGTGCAGTGGCATTATCAAAGCTCACTGCAACCTCAAACTCCTGGGCTCAAGCTATCCACCTGCCTCAGCCTCCTGAGTAGCTGGGACTACAGGTGTGTACCACCATGCATGGCTAATTTTTTAAATTCTTTTGCAGAGACAGGGTCTTGCTATGTTGCTCAGGCTGGTCTCAAACTCCTGGGCTCAATTGGTCTTCCCACCTGAGCTTCCCAAAGTACTATGATTACAGGCATGAGCCACTGCACCTGGCCTCTAAAATGTATATTTTTGTGACTACTCAGCTTCTATGGGGATGGAGAGTGGAGGCCATTTTAGATGTCCCCCACTAGTGAAATCAAGGCAGTCTCAAGAGGGGATGACATTGACCAAGGGAGTAATGGGAAGAAAGGAGTGAAGGGCCTCCAGGAAGCAGAGCCATGCCAATAGTTCATGCAATGGAGCAGCTATAATAGATTAGGGGTTGTGGGGATATACCAACTTGATTGTGCTCAGTGGCTATTGTTTGCAACACATTTCCCTGATGAGGTCAAGAGGCTGGTTCAGAAGCTTTGGCCAAAATGGGAATTCCTTCATCCTGCATCCCTGTCGTGTAGAAGAGCTAAGGTCAAGTGTCTCTAAGACTAGCTTTGCATTTCACCTGTTTGGACCTCTTTCTTTCAGGTCCTGGCTGCTGTCTACAAGGCCCTGAATGACCATCATGTTTACCTGGAGGGCACCTTGCTAAAGCCCAACATGGTGACTGCTGGACATGCCTGCACCAAGAAGTATACTCCAGAACAAGTGGCTATGGCCACCGTCACAGCTCTCCACCGCACTGTTCCTGCAGCTGTTCCTGGTAAGGCCTTCTTTCTTCCCTACCTCAAGGTTTTAGCCCTCATCCTGTAAGTCTGCTTCTGTTCATGAAACAGACCTCTGCTATCTCATAGGCAACCAGCTTTCCCCTCCCACTCCAAGATGCCGAGCATCCTGAGTCTGTCCAAATGCACACAATCCATATAGTTCCTCAATATTTCACTGTCCTCTTTATTTATTTAAAACCCTTCTCTCTTTAGCCCAGCTAGCCTCAGCAAAGGTAAACTGATTCTCTGACCCAGTCCCACACAAATCAAGCAGAGAAAAGATTGAGGCATTACATTGCTTTTTGGCTCACTGCTTGCTTTCTCAAGCGGGGCACATAAGCTGGGACTAATAGAGTGGAATGGCTTCTCTCCTACCAGGCATCTGCTTTTTGTCTGGTGGCATGAGTGAAGAGGATGCTACTCTCAACCTCAATGCTATCAACCTTTGCCCCCTACCAAAGCCCTGGAAACTAAGTTTCTCTTATGGACGGGCCCTGCAGGCCAGCGCACTGGCAGCCTGGGGTGGCAAGGCTGCAAACAAGAAGGCAACCCAGGAGGCCTTTATGAAGCGGGCCCTGGTAAGACGCTGCTACCTCTTATCTATTTGATCAAGTTCATACTTGGGGCTTGACTTTTTCCCATGAAGAAACATGAAGATACTTTCACATGAAAGTATCTACACAGGGTGTCTGCTGGGTATTTGAAAGTGTGGCATTGGGGCTCAGTAAGAGGATTGGGGTTAGAGAGAGTTTTGAATTATCTACACTGGTATCATAGTTGATGACAGTAGATTGAAGGACAATTTCAACAGAGACATTGCAGAAGGAAGAAGATAAGAGGGCTAAGGACTGAACCTAGGACACCTTTCATTTTGGGAAGATGAAGAAGAAAAGCCACAATTATATGATAGGAAGAACCAAGGGTTCTGGGAACAAAGAGTAAAGAGTTTCAAGGGGTCAATAATAACATGCTACAGAGATATTCAAAACAGAGGCTGAGAAAAGGCACTGAGATTGGCACTTAGGGGCATATCAGTGACTGTCAACAAACTAGTTTCAATAGAAAGACAAGAGGAAAGATGCTCATTCCAGAAGTATGTCCGAAAAAGACCCAGAAAGGAAACCAGGAGGACCAAAAAAAGGTTTCATTCAACTAGCAACCATTACTTTTTTAACACCCTCTATGAGCCAAGGACTGGGGTGAACGAATCAGACATCCCTCAGGGAGCTTGGAGTTTAGACAAATAGGAAAGAGCTTGGCATGTTTATACGTAAAGCAAAAGAAGCCAGAGGAGAGAGTAAAGACCTGGAGAGTAGAGATAATTGAGGGAGAAGGACTCAGAAGAAATGGGGCTGCATGAGATTAAATATTAAATAAAAGTGGCATAGTTGATCCTAGAGACAAAAAGGAGGGAAAGGAAAAGAGAGAATGGGGTTGGAATCAGCTCTGTAGAGGTGAAAGGATGTAGCAGTTGACTTATTACAGCGAGGGCTGAGAATGATAAAGAAATAGAGATTTCAATCCTGACAGTGGGAAAGGTTAGAATAGCTATTGAAGGAATTTGCTAGGAAATTGACCAGATATTGTGGCCAGACATTATAGCCAAGCATCAAGGAAGATACAACTGAAATAAGGGTGAGTTTGTGGTATGTTAGCGTCATTCCTGAATTTTCCTAACAGCTCTCTAAAGCATGCAGAAGATTCAGAGAAACCTGAATGGGGAACAGCAAGGCAGATGAGTAAAAGTTTAATACAGAGATAGAAGAGTGAGAAATTTTAGTGATAGCCTCATTTAGCCTGCTGACCACAGAGGGGGCTGGTCAAGGAATCGAGTGTAGTCAGTAGTGTGCTGACGAAGTCCTAAAGTAAGCTGAGAAATCGTCTCAGGGGCATAAGAGATGCATAAGATTTTAGAGTTAGTGCTTTACCTTGGTGTGCGGCTGATGGGGTAGGGAGAGGTAGCTCACATGCTAGAGGGATTATGAAAGTACAGGTCAGACAGGAAGCTGCGTTTATCATCCAGGATGCCACTTCTCAAGCTCGAGTGTGCTGATGTTTTTATTGATACATAATTGTATGTATTTATAGGGTACCTGTGATATTTTCATATATGCATACAATGTGTAATGATCAATCAGGGTAATTAGGATATTCATCACCTCGAGCACTTATCTTTTCTTTGTGTTGGGAACATTCCAAATCTTCACTTCTAGCTATTTTAAAATATATGATAAATTGTTAACTATAGTCACCCTACTGTGCTATGGAACACTAGAGCTTATTCCTTTTATTACTGTATTTTTGTTCCCATTAACCAACCTCTTTTCATTCCCCCCACCCCTTGAAGGGCTTGTTAAAATGCAGATTGCTGGGCCCTACCCACCCACCAAGTTTCTAGTTCAGGAGATCTGGGGCGAGGCCAGAGAATTTCCATTTCTAACAAGCTCCTAAGTGATGCTGGTTGTCTATGAAACATACTTTGAGAACCACTGATGTAAGATGCAGAAATAAGTCCTGGAGAGAATGGACAATAGCAACAGAAAATGGAAGAAGTAGTAGCACTGAGTGGCATTTGAGTATTGCTATGTTTTCATAAGCAATAGTTAGGTTTCATAATTCTGAACTTACCTTTAAATGGAATTTACATGGGGAATCAAACGATACTGTGACAACAACTACATAAAATTTACATATTCTTGTGGACAAATAAAGGTAGAAAATGGAAATATTTTAAAAATAAACACTTTTTTTCTATAGTGTATTATACCAGTGAGAAGTTTCTCAACTTTAATTTCTAGTACTGTTGTTGCAATATTATTGGTACTAAAAAGAGATTTTTCCCAGTAACTGATACAAACTGATAGAAACCTCAGGTTTGTCAAGGAAATGCTCAGAAAACTGGGATTAAAAAAAGGGAGATTAGGAAGGGGATGGTGTCGGCAGCAATATTTAGCAACATCACTGTAAGGAGAACAAAATCCAAATGAAGGTGTGGTTGGTTTCCCACGCAAAGTAGGGGCTGCATTTACTCTAACTCTGTCTCCTGTCTCACACTTGTCTTCCAGGCTAACTGCCAGGCAGCCAAAGGACAATATGTTCACACGGGCTCTTCTGGGGCTGCATCCACCCAGTCGCTCTTCACTGCCTCCTATACCTACTAGGACCTGATGCCCGCCAGCCTGGCTCCAGTGCTTCTAGGTGTCTCAGTAGGAGGGCTGAAAGGGAATGACCTTTCGACCAACACTGGAAATGAGAAAAAATTAGATTGGAACTGCTGGAAACACAAAACATGTTAATCTTAAACATATGAGAAAAAACTAAATCAAACGAAACACCTCAAAAGCTGAGTGTGGAGAAGTAGAGAAGTGCATCTTATGAAACAATCTTAGCAGCGGCAGGTTGGGAAGGAGAAATCTGGAACCTTAAGAAGGAATAAAATGTTCTATAAACCTTCCATTGGTATTGGGTTTCACTTTTCTGCTCTTGTTGTTGAAGGACTCAGTATATTTCATTACCTTTGACTCTACTACACATGACTGGTGTTAATGGTTGGGGCCCTCAACTTCAGCTACTCCCTGGAATCAAATAGCAAGATTTTAAAAACCCAGATGATGCTCAGGCCACACCCTAGCCCAATTAAATCAGAAACTCTAGGTGTGGAATCCTCTAACTATCAGATTTCTTAAAGCTTCTTCAATGACTCCAATGTACAGCCAGGTTTGAGAACTACTAATCTGAATTTCAGGTTTGAGGATGTTTCAAGATTAAAGCCATCCTAAGCCTTTTGTAATAGTCTAAATAGTCAGTACTGGGCATCGATACACATGAACAACCTTAAAAATCAGTCAACAAGTATTCACTCAGGACCTACTGTATGCTCGGCACTGTAAAGATACTACATGGTCCTCGTATGCTTACCATTGAGAAGAGGAAGACAAGGATACACTAAGGAAACAAATAAAATGGTATACAATAATATGCTAAGTTGCAGTGGCACAGGCTTGGTACTGAGATCAAAAGAGAAGGAATGCTTTACAGAGGAGAAAGGATGAGCTGCCGGCAGTTTATTACTAGTTATATGATCTTGAGAAAAATGCTCAGTCTCTCTGAGTCTCAGTTTTCACATCTGTAAAACAAGGTTGTTGTGAGGGCTAGCAATATTTTATGTACAGCACCAGACACATGAGTCGTGAATAAATATTAGTTATATTTGTTCCTTGTTAGCTGGCTCTTGAAGAATGGTAAAGGCACTTGAGTGGGAATGAACATGAATTATCTTTGTCCTGAGTAGAGTACAGACTCTACTGAGGGAACTGTGGGAAGTCAGCCTGGAATGGTGAAGCCAAATGGAATGGCATGGGGGCAGGGGCAGAGATTTTTTGGAAAGTGTTGCTTTGAAGTAATGAGAAAAAGGAAAATGTGGATAACTTTTAAGCAAGGAATAACATGGTAAGAGCATGGCTGAAAATTACTTCTAAGATGTAGAGGATTAGAAGGGAACCGGGAGCAAGCTAAGTGTTTCCAATACCAATCCAACACAGCATCCAGCCTTTTGTTAGTGGGGGTGAGTGGAAATGGTATCTTTAGGGAAAGCAACAAAACTCTAAGTAGT
The DNA here is from genome assembly GCA_004363605.1 of Indri indri. Classification (NCBI taxonomy): domain Eukaryota; kingdom Metazoa; phylum Chordata; class Mammalia; order Primates; family Indriidae; genus Indri; species Indri indri. The sequence continues at coordinate 1,742 of RJWJ010009729.1, read as the reverse complement.
GTAACCATTTACCACCCTAACAAAGTCTGGTTCATTGCAACCTGATAGGCAAGCACTTGGGACAATTCAAAGCTCAAGATTCTTCTTCATCTAGTTCTCAAAAAGAGACATACCTGCACAGACTCATCCCTTTGAGTGCTGGGGCATTAAAAAACAGGGCACCTTCTAAACATAGCACTAATTCTTCTGGCAGTTCAGAACCACCGGGGCTAGGCTGTAGCCTGAGGCCTCAGGTGTCAGAGAAATCTACTCTGCCCTCCTAAGATATTCAAGGTCAAGACATCTTTCTGCAGCCACTTCCAACTTTTCCTTGTCCTACCCTGGTTTTGCCCTGGGGGAATTTACCAAAGAAGTCAGAGTGCACTTCTTGGTTACAGGGATGCAATGACTGTCATGTGATGTGGAGGTTTACCTTAGCCATTGCACTAACATGAGAAACCCATTCATAAAGCATGGCTTCCGAACAGGACACAACACAGGCAAGAGGCACACACCATGTTTTATTTGTGCAAAATGTAGAGTTAGTAAAAACTCAGTGTTTTGGAAAGTTAGGTGATTTCCTCCAGTCTTTATGATTACATATGGCTTACTATCCATTCCCCAAGTCTCCCTGAAAATAAAGGATTACTTGACGCAGCTGTGCAACTAAGGCTTATAGAATTAACATAGCACCTGACAGGTATTTTAAAAATACATGTCAATTGGACTTGTACTACTTGTGCAGGAAAAGTAAATGTTTCTGTCTTTCTTCTATTTGTCCGTGAATCAGGGTTACAGAGATGGCCTTCATGAAAGAGAAGCCAATCAACCCACCCTCACCATACACCTGAGGCCACAAAACACTTTTGAAGGAGGCAGAGAAGGAATGTCAAAGGTATCAAATACTGACTGGGAACAGCAGCTTAAAAAAATGTTTGGAATATTTGGACTAGATTTTTTTTAAAAAAGGAGTTGAAATTCATTTTCCAAGCGCTGTGCTCCACGAGGTATGCTGTGTATGCCCCTAGATTTGCTGATGACAGCCTCCTTCAGGAAGACAGGTGAATGTGAAATGCCTCACTCATCAAAATTACAGAGAAATAGAGTATTATAGTGGTTTTATACCTTTTTGCAACCAAAGACTCCTTTTACCTGCTCATTTTGAAATTTTATTAATAATTTGCTTCATCTACTTAATTTTCTTTCAAAATTGTTCCATATGTTAATTCCCAGAAGGAATCAGCTGGGCTTTAAACAAAATCCCACAAACTCTTCCCGGGTTTCTGTTTCCCTCTCCCACTTTCCCCAGCTGGTCCTTCAAACCTTTATTACCGACAAGACCCCTAAATCTACCCCAACCATGTCTACTCCTCTTCCTTCCCTGACTCTCGAACCATGAATTTAATTATTTTTTTAAATGGATCATCTTAATTCAATTTTCCCCTCCCTCAACCAGACACTAAATCTGTCCTCCTTCCTTTTCTCTCAAATTCGAGGAAGGTCCCCAGAGAAAATCCTTCCATTATTGCTAAAGTTCATTTTATCCTATCCAGTAACTTAATCAATTTGCCTCCTGCTCTTCTTTTTCTTCAGGCTCTCCCTCAACTGGCTATCTTTTCAGAACAGAAAAATACTCAAATTTTTCTTTAATCTCGATTTATAGCCCTCTTTATATTTACAGACAAGTAATCTACTTTTATTCTCTGACTGTATAGACTAGTGAAATTAAGTGGGTAAAAAAACAATCATTAAGGGTTGCCTTT